>QEPC01003117.1:4818614-4829517 GCA_003113815.1 Sphenodon punctatus
GGCCAAGTTACTGGCAGGGAGGGCTGTGGCCAATACCTAGAAGCTGCCACTCTAGCCCCAGGACCCACCGTCGTGGGTCTGGGGCCATTATTCCTCGCACGGAGGCTAAGTCTTTCCACCGCATCAAGAAAGTTGAAACAGCCACTCCAGCCCCAGGACCCACCGTCAGGGTTCTGGGGCCAAGTTACAGGCAGGGAGGACTGTGGCCAATACCTGGAAGCTGTCACTCTTGCCCCAGGACCCACCATCATGAGTCTGGGGCCATCATTCCTAGCACAGAGATTGTCATTCCACCGCATCAAGAAACAGCCACTCCAGCCCCAGGACCCACCATCAGGGTTCTGCGGCCAAGTTACTGGCAGGGAGGGCTGTGGCCAATACCTAGAAGCTGCTACTGTCACCCCAGGACCCACCATCATGGGTCTGGGGCCATCATTCCTCGCACAGAGAGCCTTTTTCCGAACGCCTGAACCGAACCCGAACGTGGCAAACCAACCAAATGTCCGAACCCCAAGCGGGATCTGTTCGCCCATCCCAAGGGTGTTGCAGAGTAATAACTGATTCGCAATCAGTAAGGACAAATGCAGCTGAAGGTTTAAAACAGAACATTACTTAAGCTTTCTCAGGCACAGATCCCTAGCTGCATCTAACTAGTAGTAAGACAAAATGGAAACTGAGACAATGAGAGAGAAGGGAAGAAGGAGTGGTTACACAAAGGAATTCAACTGCAAAACCCCATCTCCCTTCCATGTACACATCAACATAGCAGCGCCATCTGGTGGCTCTATAGTCAATTACTGTTCTTAATACAGCAGGTATTAACTTGTGGATGTTGCATATACCAACATAGGGAAGACTGGCTCCATCCAGGTGGGCACAGGCAGGCCCACCATTGTGCTTATTTTGTTAATCTGGGGTTCCAAGCTAGGGTCTTTGTTTGAAACCGGGGAGCGGCCTCTCTTTCCTGTGCCCCTGTGATTACTGGAGGAGGCTCTTCCCTTATCTAATTACTGCTCTTTTCAGGTTTTGTGCTTTACCGGAGGGGCCTTTGAGTTTCAAGGGTTCACCTGGCTCTCAAATTCCTCTCTGGCCCTTGTCGCTTGGGCACCCCGGAATCTGTATTCCTCATGGAGTGATGTTTCAGCCAAGGTGGGGGTAACGTTCTCAGGGAAAAGGCTTGTTACCCAACGTCGGATAGGAGGGTGTTCTCGGCGGCTGCACCTCTGCTGTGGAACTCGCTCCTGGTGGATGTCTGCCTTTGCCCAGACTTCCTCACCTTCCAGCAGCAGTGCAAGGCTTGGCTTTTCTGCCAGGCATTTGGTGGAGAGGATGGTAGGGGCGAGGGTTGGGTGATGGGTTATGTTTTTATGGGGTATTGGGTTGGGCGGGTTTTGTTTGAATGGTTTGAATGTATTTTATTATTACTGTACTCTTTAAATTGTATTTCTTGTTGTGTGAACCACACCGAGTTGCCTGTGGCAGGAGGGATGGGATAGAAATGAATAAATCATAATAATAATAATAATAATAAATAATAATAAACATTAAGGGGGCCCACTATGGCCTACCTGGGCCAGGGACTCCCCATCATGCCTATTAATGGGCTTTCGATACCTGGGCCTGCTGCTGCCCTGGCCTGGGTAGGCAGCTGGCAGAGATGTGGTTCCCTGGATGATTCCAGGACTCCATCCAGGCCAAGGGCCACCAAGTCAGGTCAATGCGGGCTATGGTGGGACCACGTGTCTGTTAGTTACCCCATCCCCCACCGGGGATTGGGGGCTGCCATGACATGTGCCCGGCATGCCCTGCCACCAGCCATGGCTGCCCATTATGTTGGAGGCAGGGCAGGGTGCACCACGAGTGGGGCTTCCTGGTCATGTCTCTGTACTGTTCTCCCACCAGGGGGCAGGGGAAGGCTTGGCAGCTGGACCAGTCGGGCATGCATGTATTGTGTGCACTGACCTGACCCTGCCAGGGCTATACCCCATCCCAGAGGGTGGAGCCGGCACGCCAGCTGCACGTTTATTTTCACGAAAAGAAAGAAGGTGGTATTTAGTCTGCTGTAACTATCCTTGATTGTAAGAACAAGTGCTTAGTGAGAGATTATTGCTACCCCAAAGAGTTTCCCATGTATTTGATGGTGTCAGCCAGTGAGTGGGGCTTTGGGAGCCAACAGAGAGGTCCATCCCTTTAGTTTGGAATCTTGCTACTCCATTGCTAATGCTTGGCCTCTGTTATTTGTTAAACGACATACAGCTCATGATACCCTTTTACCTGGCAATGGAGGTGCTCACTCATGAAGTGCTCATTCACACACCACCATTTTAAAGTGGGTAAGTGTCACAAACACACTCCAGGTGTTGTGTGAAATCATTACCACCTCTGGTGCTCCTTGATCATCCTGTCTTCTCTGCTGCCTGTCCTGATGCAAAATATTTGCTTGCAAGGATCTGACTGGCAAGTAGCAGTGGGGTTGTGCTGATTTGGTTAACTTGGAGCAAGTTTCAGCCACTGATATATAATTTCCTTTTTGTCATTTCCTGTATCCAAGTGACCATAAAGGAGTGTCCAGAGAGTCCTGGGGCAGGGACTCCCTCCCATTGCAGGCAGGGATATCACAAGGGCATTACTCCATGCCATTTGCATTGTGGGAAGTACCACAGGGAAGTAGGGATGAGGTGGAAGCAGTAAAATTCATGGAAATCAGCAGCTGCATGAGTGTATTGCTACTGGACAAGACAAAAGCAGGTAAAGGAACACATCTGCCTCCCAAAAGTCTTGATACAGGTGCAACAGTCATGCTTTTGGTGTGGAATCCTCTTGCCATGCCTGTAGGGAATTGAAACCCCACTCTGATGAGATAGAGAGAGGTATTCAAACGAGGCGGAGCCCAGCATCTCTCTTCTCCTAGGAAAAACATTGAGCAGAGAACATACTAAAAGGAATGACATAGAATGCCAATGTGGATGTGCAACTGACAATACGTTTTAATGGAATGTAAAGAAATGGAAAAAAGCTGAAGCTCAGATTAAGTCAAATACTTATTGGGTGCAATGTGGCCACAGAGATATTGATATTTGAGAACAGAATGCCAGAGAATCCAAACAGAATTGGCTTACTGTCAATGAATCATCAGATATTCCATCCTATAAATTCCACAATCATGATCATATTCCATTGCAGAAACAGCCTTTATCACACACAATGGAATACACAGGGAAGAAAAACCCCATACATGCTAGGAATGTAAAGCAAGCCTCAGCAGAATGCTACAGAATGAGTTCAGCCCTTATTACGCACCAGTGAATCCACCACTCTAGGAATAACACTGTTGCAGACCCAGCGTCTAACTACTGAGTCATACTGCCAGTGTTAACTAGTGGGCAGGATGCAAAGTACTGTACTTGTCGTTGTCTAGCAACTAAATGAAAAACAGCAAACTCTAGTGGAAAAGCTTGGAAAAGGAAGTCCAAGGTCAGAAGTTCAAGGAGGAGGATGTTACATGGATCTGATGACCTTTTTTAGTTTTGCTTTTTTACAAAACTTCTCTTTTTAGCCTGATCCCAAACTGAGATAAAGAGCTGTTTTAAGATGCACATAAAAGCACAGGCAAATTAGGACAGGCATTTTTGGTCACATTATTGTGGAGAGCATTTTTGCATTGCGTTAAGGCAGGGGAGGCATATTTGTATTGTAAGAACATTTAGCATTGTGTGAATGTGTAGTCATTTTTGCATTAATTGAATCTGAGGGATGGTTTCCAGGAGGCAAAGGGAGTGGTTGGCTTCTGTCCCTCTTTAAGCCCTTGGTATGAACAAGTGGTGAATTTGCAAGCAGGAAGGACATTATGTGAATGAGACATATTGTAGATACAGCTAAACTAGACAAACTCCCTGCCTTTCCACACAGGAGCCTTTGGAAACTATCACTCACTATGAGTGATATCTCTTGCCAGCCAATCTGACCATCTGTTCCCATTTGGTCTGTATTGCCCACCGCTAATTTAAATGCTAAACAATCATGATATTGATGAAGGATTAGAAGATCTGCATTGTGAGCCTCAAAAGCGTACAGTAAAAACTACTGATCTTTTTTTATTCTTGGCTAAATACTAAATGCCAATTTTTTGTTTGGTTGAAGTCACCTTGTAAAATTGCACCTGGAGCTTGTTGATCTTGAGGAAGATCAGACACCTGGGAAGGATTTTCTCATTGGCTACTTGTTCCTTGTATCAAGAGAATCTGTACAAATCAGAAATTCCATCTGTTACATATACATACACAAACTCTTCACACCTCTTGGTAGGTATATATAATCTTTTGCCATTTGTTGATTCCTTAAGACCTCTTTCCCTTCCTGGTTCCTGCTATGTCATCACTTTAAATATTCTTTTCCATGACTTTTTTTCNGCACCAGATACAGCTGGCGGAAGGCAGTCTTAGCGACTGCCTCCACCTGCCGCTCCAGGCGCAGGTCCACATCCAGTATCACCCCCAGACTAGGGCTGTAGCGGAATGTTGCAGCAGTAGCTATTACCGCCGGAAACAGCATTCCACAATTAGTGGTACGGCATGGCAGAGGCTTTCATTCCACTAGTTTAATTCCGCTACTTCCACAGTTCCGCTAATTTCATTCTGCTACTTCCACAGGCTTTGCAAAATAGCGGAAACATGACATTTTTGCTACTTCCGCCATTCTGCCAGTGCCACAAAATAGCAGAACAGCGGTTTTCTGACAGTTTCCGCAATTTTTCTGCAATTCCACAATTTGCAGAATGCCAGCGGAATTAGCGGAATGTCCACAGAAAAGCCACGGTGTGGTGCGGGCAATTCCAAAATGGTGGAATGGAATCGCGGCACGGTAACAGTTGCTGCCGCATCAGCCATACCCCAGACTCCGGACCTGCTGAGCTATAGGAGGGCGAACTCCCCCAATCAGGGGGGCCACTACCTCCCTCGCTCTCCCCACCATCACCTCCGTCTTATTGGGGTATTACTACGCCAAGGCGATGCCCATGGGGTGTTGGATATCTTGTTCGGCCTTTGAGCAATTTAGCTCCCTGCTGGAATGGCTGGTGCACCATAGAACCCAGTCACAATATATTATTCACTATATCGATGACTTCATGTTCCGGGGGGGGGGGCTAGATCAGGAGAATGTGAGAGGTCCTTGGTAAGTTTTCAGAAAATGGCCAACGAGCTAGGCGTCCCACTAGCTCCGGAGAAGATGGTCGGCCCAGCAATGATCCTAACATTTCTGGGAATAGAGCTGGATACCAATGAGCAGGTATTGCGCTTGCCATTGGACAAGTTAGCAGCCCTAGTTAAGGACATTGACGGCCTTCTGGAATGGTCAAAAGCAACAGTCTGGCAACTGCAGGCGCTATTGGGTAGTCTCAATTTTGCGTGCAGGGTGGTGGCGCCAGGTCGGGCATTTTTGTCACGGCTGTGTGAGAAAGTGGGCGGCACCCGGTCTGGGCACTGCCATGTCAGGATCACGGTGGAAATGAAAGAGGATCTGAGGACCTGGCGCCACTTGCTTCACACCTTTAATGGTATTAGTATCTGGAGACAGAAGTGGCTGTTGGAGGCGGGGCTGCAGGTTCAATCCGATTCCGCCAGATCCTTGGGCTTCGGGCTATACTGGGCTGGCCGATGGTGTGCTGCACCATGGCCGGAACAGTGGGCACAGGAAGGAGTAACAAGGGACCTCACCTTCCTCGAACTTTTTCCCATAGTAGTAGCAGTTTACCTGTGGGAGAGGGAGTTCGCAAACAAAACAATACTGTTTTGGTGTGACAACTTGGCGGTGGTCCATGTGCTGAATTNTAGGTATATATAATCTTTTGCCATTTGTTGATTCCTTAAGACCTCTTTCCCTTCCTGGTTCCTGCTATGTCATCACTTTAAATATTCTTTTCCATGACTTTTTTTCCTTTCATCTTCTGACTTTTCTTTTATCCTTTGAGCACCTGTGGTTTACCTGCTTTACAATTCTTGAGTCTTCCATTTGTTTAACATGACCCAACCATTTCATTCTTCTCTTAGCTATTATACATGACATCTTATGCTGCTTTGTTCCTCATTCTTCACATCATCTTGCCACTTAACACTGCATATTCTTCTTGGGTATCTCATTTGTTGCTGTTTTAATTTTCTCCCCTTTTCTTCCATTAAGTCATATGTATGAAGCATCCTTGCTGCAAGACAGAAACAGTGGGATGCTCCTTTTGGCAATGGAAGAACTGTTGCTTGAAAGGAAGACATTTCCTACTTGTAGACATGTTATCACTAGCCAGGTATTCCTGTCTGACACCCTAGACTAGGCATACTGCAACTGCAGGTCATCAGGCCTCATCCAGGGATGGGTCTGCATTGATGCTTCCTTCATTCCTTTGCTATCCCTGGTGCATGCTAATTGCACTAGCACCTTCCACCGAACCATCTTTTGTGTGCCATGCCTTGATATTCCCCTCTCTGTGGATGTTGCAGCTTTGCGCAGAGTTGAACATCCCAGGTCTCCAGATGTGCCAGGAGACTGAAAATTGTTTAACAAAATCTTTTCTGACTCTTTTTAAAGAACTGCTTCTGTAGAAGTTGTTATTGATGTTTATTATTTTAATACGATTCTCTGCAGCACTCAGAATCAAACTAACAGCTGCTCTGAGACTAATAGCTCCCTCTAAATTCATTGCATAGCTGGGTGAGCGTGAATAAATTTAAACACTTCCAAAAACATAGGATCTTGAAGGCATTCGAGCCAGAAGCAATCTTTTAAATAAGTTGGAGTAGTGTATGGGGGTACTTCTTATCATCAAGATCGTTATCACTTCGACAGGTCACGTGGGGTGCTACGTCACCGAAAGTCCTGCCCTCCCCGCCTGTTCCCTGAACTAGAAGTTGCACCTTTGGGCAGACGTGACATGGGGGTTGGAAGTGACGTGGAAGCAGGTAATGCTTCTGGGTCAGGGTGGGGTGAACCCGGAAGGTTCTTACGTGTCAGTCCAGGATAGGATGTCATTTCCCGGGTAGGGGGACTTGCAGAATGAGGGTCATGTGAGGGCTCAAGCCATTCAGCTGACTGAGCTGAACCAATGGATTAAGGTTTCATCATCCTAACCCACTCCGTTATGGAGAAACGTGAACCAATAGGTAGCTGTTTCTGGGGTAGGGTAACTTGCAGAAAGGGGGTCATGTGACCCCTCTCAGAATGCCTCCCACAGCTCTCGGCCAATTCCTATAGAGGATTATGTGTTAGCACTGCCCATGGGTTGTGTGGCGGTGCATAAAAAGCCACAATTTTCTGAGGATCCACCATTTTCTGAATACTCTACTGAACACTAAATTCACTACAAACATACACAGTAAAAATCCAGATGGCTTACCTCGGTGGCATTAGCCTCCTTGTTCTTATAAGACAGCTCTTTTCTGGTTTGAAAAGGGGTGAAACCTCAGAGGCAGGTGATGAGCCCATGGATATGCAGCAGGCCCCACCTGCATCCGCAGAAGACCCTGGGGTAAATTCTACACAAGGATGATGGTGCTGTGAGGGATGAAGAGGTTTAAATAGACATAGACTGTGATATATCTTTTTTTCTTTATTTCATCAGGTAAATGTTGAGCTTGTAAAGGCTTTTGAAAACCTGAAGTTGGGAGCTCCTGTGGGGGTAAACGTATCTTGTGTTTCCTGCTTTTGCAAGTGCTCGAGAGGAGGTGACTAGGTGGATTTCTGTAAGAAGAAACAGCTAAAGTCTGAAGAATAACAACTTTGCTTGAGATGTGTTTTGTTGTAATTTCTGTTTCTAGCGGGGTATGTTAGTAACATGTCTGCACATGAGCACCTGTTAAAAGAGATCTATTACATGCAGGGGTGTAGTCGGGGGGGGGANGCATCGGGGGCAGGTAGTTAAGATGGTGAGAGTTACTGAGGGACACCTTTGCCCAGTGATGGCCCTTGAGGCCTATTTGGAGATGCGGCCCAACTGGCCAGGCCAGCTGTTTGTTCACAGGAACGGGGCAAGGGTTACCAGATATCAATTCTCGGCAGTTCTTTGGAAGGCCCTGAATAAAGCGAATTTTCCGCCGTACTTATTCAGTTCCCATTCATTTAGAATAGGGGCAGCAAGTTGCGCCACAGCGGCGGGTCTATCTGAGCCACAGATAAAGGCAATTGGCTGATGGAGGTCCAGTGCCTTCCGCTCTTACGTGCGCAACGTGCAATTATAATGAGTGAGGTAATTTGGTTAAAGAGGCAGTGTGGGGTACAGCATTGAGGGCAGTAATAACCAATGCTTGTCTCTCACAGGAAGGGAACTGCTAGCACGGCAGTGGCAAGTCGTGATCGTCAGCCACAGTATGGTTTACTGGGCCAGAAAGTGAGCAGGACGCTCATGCTGGGGAACCCAGCTTGGCCTGGGGCACTTGGCGGAGGTAACGTGGAAAGGAAGAAGCGGGATGAGATGGGCTCAGTTCCTGCCGGTGGTCCACGCATTGTCAAAAGAGGCGCATCCAGACATAATGGTGGTGCATTTGGGAGAGAACAACCTACCGGTGGAAACAGGTTTGCACATGGTCACCAGCATAAAAAGGGACCTGTTGGAAGCAAGGCGGCTTCTCCCAAATACAATGTTGGTATGGTCTGAGATGCTGGAACGGATTAGATGGAGGAATGCCGTGCACCCGAGTAAGGTAGATAAGGCTAGACGGAAAGTGAACAAAGAGGTGGCCAAGTTGGTAACCAATTTGGGAGGATGGACAATTAGACACCCGGAAATTAGGTTCTCACGGCCTGAACTATTTCGTCCCAACGGGGTGCACTTGTCGGATGAGGGGCTAGAACTGTATCTTAAAGCATTACAGATAAACTTGAGCCTTCTTCTTGGTGAGTCGGGGGAGGGGGGACGACACTAGTCAAGCAAAGGCTGGCAGTCTCTAGTGGCAGGGGTCCTGCAAGTTAGTTAAGTTAGATGGTAGGGATAGTCTGCTGCCAGGTCATCTCCTTACGAGATGGGGTCCACGCGAATGCTAGAGCTTGCCCGGCCAGCGTCGCGCAGGACCCAGGATGAGCCGGGGGCCGGGTCGAGGGCTCCTAGGACAGGGGCGGTCCAGGGTCCTCGCTGGCTCCCCTAAATTCCTTCCTTGGGTCACCGTAGGCAACGGCCTCCTGATCCGGCTGGGGGCGGCCGGGCAGGCGTGACATTACAGTAACTATAGTTAACATTGTTGCGGTACTGAGGAACATCAGACCGCCTTGAGTTTACCCTACCAGAGTTAGTAGTTGGCAGTTAAGGTCAACAGGACCCGGAGGGGCATAGCCCCCTCCTCCCCGACTGGACTAATAAAGTTTGGTGCAGCCTGATTTTACCCCATATGAATAGTGTCTGTCTTTTCTTTTCGGGGTGGGGGACAATCACGGGTGTTCTCACAGCATAAAAACAGAATAGTAAAGCTGCAATTGCCCTCACAGAAGTCTCCTCCCCATCCCCCACGTAACATGAGGTAGTGGCTTCAACTGCAAACTGAAAAGGGTGTTTTGTTTTGTTTTTTGCAACCACTGACAATCACCTTTTCTTTATAAAAGCTCAGAGATCAAACTTGGCTAAACTCTGATAGCTGTGATGCCATTTGCAACTTGTCCCTCTCTGTACTCTAAGGCCGTTTTCAGACGTGCAGCGGGGATCAGGCGCGGGAGCGGTGAAACAGTCGCGGCGCTGTTCTAGACGAACCGGAAGCGGAAGTTGTGCGCGTGATCCGGGGCCGCGCATTCTTTGCCGACCGCGATCGAACCGGCCTGCTTTCTCTGGGGTGACATACGCGGCCGGAAAAGAATGTGCGGCCCCGGATCACGCGCACAACTTCCACTTTCGGTTCATCTAAAACAGCACCGCGGCTGTTTTGCCGCTCCCGCGCCTGATCCAAGTGCACGTCTAAAAGCGGCCTCAGAGTCACCAACTCAGCTGCTCTGCATTGCATTATGGGAACATCAGATGTAGTCTGTAACCTGCATATCCAATTGGGGGATAAATGTGGGTCCTTCAGTCTCAACATAAGCAGTGAGTACTACCAACCCTACCCCTTCCTTGACTGGAGCACACCATTAGTGGGAAATTTAGCCACTTGTGGTTACTTCTGCCACTGAGTCATGAGTGGCCTTGTTTTACCCCTACCCTACTGACAAACAGCTGGCTCTTTACCTAGCTGCTTTTCTTTAAAAGTCAGTGGGTGTTATATTATTTAAAATATTTAAATACTTCCCTTACCCCACATTTTTTTCTTTTCTTTTTTTCTCCTTTCTCAGGAAACTTGTTGGTCTAGAGTTATCTTGGTGTTTCCCAAACTTTTGATACCAGAGGCACACTTTTTTCTGCATTAAAATTGGTGGCACACTTCACTCTTACACCACAAAAGGGTGTGTGTTTCTGTCTGCATCCCTCGAGGATTCAGAGCTTCCTTAACTGCAGCGCTGTTTAGTTGCTTAACACATCTGTGTGTGCGCGTGTGTGCGCGTGCGTGCGCATGTATCATATATGTATGTGTGTATACACACGCAGACACCAAGATCCAAAGGGCCAAAACCCATGTCATACTGAGACAGACCTGGGAGCCCATCTTAACAGATCTAGCAAGGGACAGATGGACACTCCCTTGAAGCGGGACATCAGCTCTCAATAAGGGGGTCAGGTGCCCCATCAGGACCTAGAGTCACTGCACCTGACAGCATGGTATATTGCCCCTTGACATGAGACCTCAGAAGAAATGCAGCATATGCTCACGAACCTCGCCGTATCCTCAGTTAAAGTACATATTGCTGCTATCTCAGCTAAACTTTCAGAGCTTTCTTGACTTCAGTGCTGTTTAGTTATAAAAAATAGTGTGTGTGTGTGTGTGTGTGTGTGTGTGTGTGT
>QEPC01003117.1:4830481-4841079 GCA_003113815.1 Sphenodon punctatus
TGACATTGCAGCAGCTATAGTTAGCATTGTTGCGGTACTGAGGAACATCAGATCGCCTTAAGTTTACTCTACCAGAGTTATTAGTTAGCAGTTAAGGTTAACAGGACCCGGAGGGGCATAGCCCCCTCCTCCCCGACTGGGCTAATAAAGTTTGGTGCGGCCTGATTTACTCCATAGAATAGTGTCTGTGTCTTCTTTTCGGGGTGGGGGACAAGTTCATGGTGCTTAAAGTTATTTGAAAGTGATTGGTTGCACTTCCAAGTTTTTGGAGTGCATCCATGACACTTAATGTATTTTTAAATTGCTTTTGAGACACTTTTGGGATGTGCTAAAGGTGTTTTCAAGTTGTCAGGCCCTTTTGTGTTTTGGATGACTTTTCAAGATGGTTCAATGGTGTTTATGACTTTCAGGGTGCTTTTAAGGTTGTTCTTTTGGGATGTATTTAATTTGAGGTGTTTTGTGGTGTGTGAGACACTGAAAATGCCAGGTGCACTGCTGGCACTATATAAATATTTGTTAATAATGCATTAATAATAATAAATTGCCAACTTCCTTCCAACTATCACTGCAGAATTTGCACTCTCACTCACTCACACGCACGCATGTACACACACACGGCCAACTTTAGCATGTGGAGTGCCTGAGTTCTCTTGCTGTCTTTTTAGGAGGAGTCTGCTGGAGCAGCTGTGTGGAGCAGCATTGGTGTCCTTTTGAGGGAGAGCAGGATATAAGAGCTGACAGCTGAGGCTAGAGTCAGAGGCGTGAATCCCTGGGACCCTGACTCCTGATGCATATTTAACTTTTTTAGTGGAGTGGGATTTGGTACAGGGGCCAAGAGAAGACTGTCCATTCTGGTGCTCCACAAAAGAGCAAGAACGTTGTGATTGTATTGTTGCCAGCATGAGTGGAAAACGCAAGCAGCAATCTATTATTAATTTTTGCAAAAAACCAAGAACTGAATGTGTGAATACAATAGTACTGCTGCAAGTGTGTTGAAGGAGCCACTGCTTCTGATGCCATTGGCAGCAATTCCTGTGATATTCCTTTTAGAGAGAGGTGCCTGTCAGATTGTGACGGTGATCTAGAAGTGGTTAGGATGCAAGCACTATCTGCATGGCCAGATATATGGTCACCTGAACAGTGGGAAAACAAAAGAGCCAAATATCCATGGCTGCGATGTGAATCTGGGAAACTGGGTTGTAAAGTGTGCTCTAAAGCAAAGTATTTAGGGGTATTGAAAACCCAGGGTACCTCCATTTCCAAGGAATGGTGTGCTAATTCTATTACTTATTATGGGAAAACAAAACTAGACCAACTCAAATCCCTTCAAAAAAAGATCTGTGAGCATTCCAGCTCATTGGCACACAAATCTGCCCAGGGCATAGTTGATCAGTCCAAGAGACAGGACTTTGAGAGCTGCCTTGTTCGTTGCCAGGAGTCTAACAATGAAAGAACCTGTCGCGTTTTTAGGACTGCATATACATAGTCAAAAAAGACAAACTGTGTACTGACCACTCTGACCTGCTAGAGCTCCAAGAGCTAAATGGTACACAGCACACCTTGCCAAAGGTTTACGCTCAAGATACAGTTCAACTGCAATTATAGATCATATCGCATCAGTAATGCGATCACAAATTTGTAACAGTATTCAGGAAATTAATGGCAAGATATCAGTCCTTATTGATGAGTCCACCAGCCTCAGTGTCAAGAGTACATTGATTGTTTATCTGAAATGTGAAATTAACAAAGAGAGAGACCCATGTTTTGTTTTCCTGGATCTGATAGAACTTCCATGAACAACAGCAGAAATAATAACCAAAGTTCTCCTTGATTGTCTTAAATCACATGGCTTTGATCACGCTTATCTCCAGCAACATCTTGCAGCTTTTGTTACTGATGGAGCTAGTGTAATGTTAGGAAGAAAAACAGGAGTTGCCCAACGACTTGTTGAAATGTATCCTAACGTCATAGTATGGCACTGCCTTAATCACAGGTTAGAGCTTGCTGTTGGGGATACAGTTTCTGAAGTCCAGGGAGTGAATCACTTCCGTTCATTCATGGACAAGCTTTATTCGTTATACAGCAGGTCCCTACAAAATAAATGCGAACTAAAGAAATGTTCAGAACAGCTAAATGAGCAACTTAACAAGATAGGCAGAGTCTTGGACACCAGATGGGTCGCAAGTTCATATAGGACTGTTTCAGCAGTTTGGAAAAACTATTGGTCTCTCTGTCTTCATTTCAAGTCTGCCAGTGAAAATAGAGAGAGATCACAAACGGAGAGATCCACTTACACTGGTTTATACAAATGTTTATCTTCGAAGCAGTTTCTTCTGGACCTTGCACTTATGTATGATGTTCTGAATGAGCTGGCAATACTCTCAGAATATCTGCAGAAGAGAACCACTACTGTTGTTAAAGCAGACAGGCACATTCGGAGATCACTAAGATTAATGGAGACCTTTGGGGGGAAAGGGAAGGCCATTTTGGAAGCAAATATTGCTGTATCCGAAAATGAATTTCGTTCTGTAGCCCTGACAGATAATCAGAAGATAGTGCCTGTAAATCGAGGTCAGTTCATAACTAGTATAGTAAACAACATGAGAGAGCGCCTCCTAACAGACAAGCCTTCTAAAGGAAACTCTAGAGTTGCACAGTCTATCCTTGATATAATAAAGGAGTTCCAAGTCCTGGAAAGTGTTGGGTGTCCAACAGAAATACAGCCACGATATGGAGAAGATGAAATAGAATTGTTGTGCAAACGGTTCAGTCTTCAATTGCATCCTGTACTCTCAGCCTACAGAGACTACTTGGATAGCAATGGAAGGCAGATTCCACAGAATTTAAATCCTGTGATGCAATGTACAAAGGTAATCCCAAGCAGCACAGCAGAATGTGAACGAGGTTTCAGTAGTATGAACATAATAATTTCAGAAACAAGATGCAGACTAACAGTCCACCACGTATCATCACTCATGTTCATTAAAATAAATGGCTGTCCTTTGAAATTGTGGAAGCCAGAGAAGTATGTGGACAAGTGGTTAAAAAGGAACCATTCTGCTGATGACCCACAGACCAGAGTGTGTACCAGCCCAGAAATCGAACTGAATCCAGTGTGGGAGATTATTTAGAATATGTTACTTGTGAATATTGTTGTAAATATGGATATGGATAAAGAGTCAAGTCTGTTGTCTGCATCCTGGTCAGCCCAGCCCTGAAATGTATCCTGGCAGGTTCCAACCTGCTGCAAAAAACCCAAGAAAGTTCTTGTGAATAAATATACTGTAAATAGTTGCATTGGTGTGTTGTGTCAGTATTGCAGAATACAGGAGAATATTTCATATATAATCATATCATTTTATGCCCTTACTGATTAACAAAAGATTAATCACCCACACCTTTTGGGAGAGTTATGTTATCACATGGGGTTCAAGCACAGTGGGGTTAGGAAGCTATACATGACTGCCTTGTGGCGCAATCGGAGCCATTATGTGTGGTTTTCTGGGGGCACACGGTTTTCTGGTTTACGTGTGGTTTTCTGGGGGCACATGGTTTTCTGGTTTATGTGTGGTTTTCATGGTTTCCTGTGGGCACATGGTTTTCATGGTTTTCTGGTTTATGTGTGGTTTTCTGGGGGCACATGGGGACATGGTGGGGAGAGTGGGGGTCGCTGGTTTGTGTGGTTTTCTGGTTTATGTGTGGTTTTTCCACCTACCTTTCCCCTGGCTCTACCTACCGTATTCCTGGCTCTGCCCCTAGGCTTGCTAGCTCGCCGGCGGCAAAGCCACCAGCAGCCCGGCCAACCTTAGTGACCCACCAACCTCATAAGCTCCTGCACTTCTCAGTTTATCACTACACCACTGATTACATGCCAGGAGAAGCTGGACGTTTTGGAGCGGTGAATCCTCTTTTTCAGGCTGTTGAAAAACACAGTAAAACCTTGTCTAAGAATAAGGTGATATCGTGGCTGGTGGTCCAGGATGCTTATACCATGCACAAACCTGCACGAAAGAAACGAAACCGTCGTGTCGGGAGTGGATGCACAATGGCAGGCGGATTTGGTGGTTATGCAAGCATTCTCAAAGTACAACGGGGGCGTAAAGTACATTTTAACTGATAGATATATTGTCTAAGTACGCCTGGGCTGCAAGCCTGAAAAATAAAACAGGGGTTGAAGTGGCCAGAGCCTTTGCCTCCATTTTCAGGGGAGGGAGGATTCCCCAGAAAATACAAACCAGGGTAAAGAATTTCTAAACGTGCCTTTTAGCAAGCTGCTAAAGGAACACGGAATACACCAGTTTGTGACCATGCGAAAGCAGGGGTGGTGGAGCGCTTTAACAGAACTTTAAAATCAAAGATGTGATGGTATTTCACAGCTCGCAACACCTTTCGCTATACAGACATTCTCCCAGAGCTCCTAAAGAGCTATAATCACACCTACCACAGAACCATACGTACCAGACCAACTCTCTGAGAGTGTGGAAAACCATTTATGGGGACAGCCTGGCGCTAAGAAAGGAGCTGCCGTCCTTAGGAAAATGAGACCATGTGAGAATCTCGAAATACAAGGGCAAGTTGGAGAAAGGGTACGAGCAGACATTTACAGGGGAAATATTGATAGAGGATGAAGTCCTTGACAAAGCGCAGAAGCCTATGTACCGACTGAGGGATTATGAAGGGGAAGTGATCCTCAGTACCTTCTACGCTGAAGAGCTGCAAAAAGGGAACCCCCAGCAGGATAAAGTGTACAGGATTGAGAAAGTGTTGGCCACCAAGGGAAAAGGAAGAGACAAGCAGTGTCTGGTGAAGTGGCTAGGTTGGCCGTCTAAATTTAACAGCTGGGTAAACGCTTCTCAACTCAGTGAAGCTTAATCATGGAGCATAGTGGATTTTACATCACCCTACCCAGTAACACCTGCAAAAACACGTTTCCTCACAACACCAGTACTGCATTAACAATACAGTTAGCTAGGGCTTTGGAAGTTTGGACCTACCTGGGATGTGGGATTGGCTGAAATTCAGTATCCGCACAGCTGGGACAATATAGGCATGCTACCCCTTTTGAAATCACCCTTGGAAAAAGAAAATGGGAATATGCTTTACCCAGAGGATGTTACTCGCATCTCCCCCCCGCCCCTTTGCCCAGCTCTACTACTAGTATCGGGCAGGAAGAGAAGGGAGGGAGCATTAAAGTCTCTAGCTGTGCATGGCAAAGGGGCTTTGCCTGGGTGCCGTTTTCTTAGGGGGTTCCCTAGTGGAAGGGGTTGGGGACCTGTACCCCAGCCCCCTGCCAGGGAACCCCATAGGGAAGCAGTGTCCAGGCAAAGTCCCTTTGCCAACTGCTGCTAGCCTGGTGGAGAGGCATGAATCCTCTGTCCCTTCCCTACCCACTCAGCAATATCAGCGCTGGGCAAAGGCGCCATTTCCTTAGGGGGTTCCCTGGGCAGGGGAGGGCCTGGGGTATGGGTCCCCAACCCCTTCCCCACCAGGGAACCCCCTAGAAAAGCAGGGCCCAGGCAAAGCCCCTTTACTGAGAGCTGCTAGTGTCGGGCAGAGAGGGAAGGGAAGGAGGAGCCATGCCTCTCCACCTGGCTAGCAAGGGACATACACCTGTCAAAATGTCACGATGTGTTTAATTAATGTTAAATTTGTGCGCACATATTCAAATGTAACATTAATTTCAACACACGTGAGTGACGGAGCTGAATTTTCAGCCCCATGCCCATGTTATACAATCTCGCGTTAATTTTTATCTAGCGTGAGATTGTGTAACGTGGGAATGGCCTTTTCCTCAGTCATTATAGGTTCATCATGAATGACGGGGCTTGAATCCTCCCAAACTTCTCTCCCTGCCTAGCACTCATAGCAGAGCTGGGCAAAGGGGGGGGGGGAGGCATGGCTTCCCTGGCAGGGGAGGGGTTGGGGACCTGTACTCCAATTCCCACCAGGGAACCCCTAGGGAAGTGGCACCCTGGCAAAGTCCCTTTGCCCAGCTCTGCTACCAGTGTGACCGGGAGAAAAGGGAGGGAGGATCTATGCCACTCTACCTGGCTAGTGGCGCTCAACAAAGGGTCTTTCCTGGGCACCATTTCCCTAGAGGGTTCCCTGGCCGGGGGAACTGGGGCATGGGTCCCCAACACACACACTCCCCCAGGGAACTCTGTAGTGTCCCCATCCCACACCAGAGTTTTCCACCCAAGAGCATGGATCCATTATTTTTAGTAACCGATCCAGACCACAGATTCATGTGGGCATGCTGCAATCTCGTGCTGGTTCCGTTTTTGTGCGAGAGCAAATCTCACATGAAAACCCGAACTTGGGCAAGCAGCCTCCAGCCCTGTCATCTGTGGGGAAACTACTGTTAGTTTCACTAACGATTGAGGAAAGGGACATTCCTATGTTACAAAATCTCACATTAGATAAAAATTAACGTGCGATCATGTGACGTGAGCAAGCAGCCCGAGTTTGGCCCAAGTTCAGCTGCTCTGGGCCTGATGCACTGAGGTTTACTAAGCCTGGCTCAATGTGTCCATAGAGGCAGAGACGCAATGGAAAGGGGCGAGGAGGAATTCCCTTACCCTGCCCGTTTCCCAATGTAGTTGTACCCCTATGGAGAGTTGTGGCATTATGGCACTCTGTAATGGGCGGGGTTACTCTGGCAAAGGGGCGAGGTTAAGGCCTTCCCTCTGTCCCTTCCCAAAGTGGCCCCACCTTCATGGCGCACCATGACATTGCAGAGCTCCATGTGAGAGGGGCCTCCTGACAATGGGAAGCCAGGCCTAAGCCCAAGGGGCTTGAGCTGACAGAACTGCTTGCCCCACTCTGTGACTGACATGGTCCCATTAGGCTTGAGTCAGGTAGGAGGCCTCTAACACAGCAGGCTTTGGTCCCACTCTCACTGGCTCTACGGCCATCTCTGTGGAAGGCCTGCAGTGTGTATGACCACATCTGAGCATGTACAGACCACAGTTTCTTGGTCAGCATATACTAATTAGTCATCTCCTAGTCTCCCCCTTATCCTGGGAGATGCCTACAGCCCCATCCAGGACTGAAGCCTTGTCATCCCCTGGCCAGCCCATAATGATCACGCCCTGGGTCATAGCCATCTCCTATGGGCACATGGTGGCACGTGCAAGAATCTGGGGATTGGCAGTGGTGCATTGGTCAAAAAAGCTTGGGAACCATTAGTTTAAGTTCCAGAGACGGAGAGGTGTGAACAGTAAAGCCCAATGATAGTGGAGGGAGGCTTTGGGCATGATTTCTTCCCATTGGCATAGCTTTATTGATTTACTGCTGATTTACATCAGGATAACTCAAAGGAGAATCAGGTCAATTGTTTCTGCACCTTCCAAAAGACTGAGAAGAGCAAGGCAATGGGCTAACCCTTCTCCCAGCAGATGAGGCTTTAGTGCTAGTAGTTTTACTGCCTGGAAGCTGCTCGCCAGCCCACAGGAGCGTAAGGACTCTCGCTTTGGCCTCTGGGATGCACTGCCCCCCCACCTCCATTAGCCTCCCATTAACTCCTCGTTGGTTGCACAGAGGTCTTGGGGGTGGCAGTTGAGTGTCTCCCCTCTCCCCGTGGCTAATGTTGTGCCTAAAGACATTGGGTGGTGTTCAGAGCCATTTCTAGTCTGTCTGTCCTGAATCCTTCAAACTGCGTCAGTGCCAAACAAACAGCCTGTTCCTTGCTGCACACTGTCTTGTGCTCTCCCAAAGCACCTGGTCGGCAGGGGTGAGCATGAAGAATGAGCTGTTTAGCTGCAGCACAGAGCAGAAGATTTGGGGGCAGACTGAACTGCTCTTCTGCATGGACTACAACTCCCATAATTCCATGGGACTGCTTCTGCAAGGAGAGTTTCCGGTGTGAGGGGCAGGCAGGACTTCAATTAGCCCCTGGACAGGAAAGGCAGCTGTTGCATCTAAGTACTGTGGTGTATTAAACACGGGGAAACGTGTGGCTATGCAGTGGTGCCAATACACATTCAGCCAACCCTTTCCATTCTGTTTAAAGGCACCCTTTGATTAAATCATGCCCAATGCAGGTTGTGGGAGCGCCTTCCTTAGTTTGTTTTATTTTAAAGAATCATCTCGACAAGTATTTCTACGTGATGCTGTAGGTCTATGGCACCAGGCCTTGGTTCTGGGAGTTGGGACTAGATGATCCTCGAGGTTCCTTCCAACTCTGCAGTTCTGTTCTGTAATTCTAATCTGATGGTCTGCTGTGCGTCTGTACAGAGCTGGGCACAAGAGGTTACTTGGAGTCTGGGGTTCACATTTTTTCCTTGGCATTTCTCGTCATGGCTACAGATGCACCACATGAGAATTCAGAACTTTTCAGTTTTCAAGCTCCAAAGTCCTACTGCTATTTAATATGAATGGTGTGTGTGTGTGTGTGTCTGTGCGAGAGAGAGAGAGGTCCACTGAATAACAGAGTGTGACTTCTTCATTTGACTCAAGCGCCTTCTCTAGCTTGAGTCACAATGAATGTAAAACAAAATCCCTGCATTGGTGAACGGGCACAGGTTTCCCATACAAAATCAGACTTCTGGTACATTTACCCAGGTACTGACCATCTAAATGCAATCCCCACATTAAAACCAGATCAATATTTATTCTGCTAGTACAACTGGTGCTTTAGGGCAACTCACTAACTACCATAGGTGCCTACTTGATGCTGAGGAAACATCTCCTAGACATTTTCAAAACAGATGCCAAAAAAGAATACCTTTAAAAAAAAAAAAAACACTACAAATTATTCTCATTCCTCCCTCCTATTTGGTGATGTCCCTTAGAAGTATCCCTGGGAGGTTTCTTTAAATACCAGAAAATTGTGTCCAATTTTTAAATGATTCATTAGGTTACACCATTTTCAACACCAGAAAAAAGAGGCTCTGTCTTGGAAAAAACAATATAACTAGAACACAGTAAGTACTTTTATAATTGTCTTTCCCTCTGTTCCCCTTCCTAAGTCTCTCCCCCAGCTCCTGTCTCTCAGATTGTAAGCCCTAGGGGCAGGGACCGTGTCTATTTTATTACTTTGTAAAGTGCCAGGTACACTGCTGGCGCTATATAAATGTTTGTTAATAATAATAATAATAATAACTAACTGTATATCATGTATATAATGGATTGGGCTACACCGTGTTCAAAGCAGGGATTCAAACTTCCGTAGGACAAAGTAAGCCTTACTCAAAAAGCTACTCTGTGTGGGGCTGGTGTTCATCTCTGAAATTGTGTAACCCCGACAAGCCTTTATTTACAGAGCTGCAAAAGACCAACCACGTGTGTTGTGGAGCAAAATCTCTTGGTCCTGACAGAAAGGAGTTCCATAGTGATTTGTTGTTAAGAAACTGGGAAAGGCAAAGGGGTGGGTGTAGATTAGCTCCACTCCTCTCTACATTCTTTAGTTCCGAATGTTCAGTAACTTCCGAGTTGGGAAATGTATCCTCCCTCCCCCGCCTCCATCTATTTTTCAAGTTCATATATTATCATTTGCTAAATATAGTACAACAAACACTTAGCCTTAATCCGCAGCCTTCGGAGTTGTGTTTGCCTTGTTCCCATGTGACTAACTTCTCAAACTGCAAAGGAAGGTGAGTGACACATCCAAAGATGGGTGGGAGCACCACTCTTTTCCCATCTGCCTGAAATTTTTCAGATTCTTTTCTCCACTAAAAGAAGCCGACAGGCATGCTACGTTTTAAAGCCATTTTTGTGCTCCATTCCCCCTCTCCTCCATTCACCACTTGTCACACTAATACAGAAAAATACATGTGCACGTAGTACATTAAAATACGACGTCACATGCAACCAATATATCACTCTCCATCTTCTCACAACTTTGCTAACCCCACCTTTGGCTTGTCAGCCAAAGTCACCAGATGGTGCTGTTAAACGTAGTCCTCCAAGTTTAGAGTGTAAGCAACTGTTTCGTCTTGGAAGGAAACGCTGGATTATTGTTAATTTTCGAAGTGCAGGTTAAGAGTGCCATTCTAGGTCAAACCAATGGCCCATCTAGCTCACCATCCACTGTCTCTGATAGTGGTCACCTTCAGTTGCTTCAGCAAAGTGCAAAACAGGCTATAATGGAGTGATCTGTTTCCTGCTATTCACTTCTAGTCCCTGAGTGGCAGATGTCTCATTATCTGGCCCACTTGTGTGTGTGGAAGCTGTTTCCAAGGAGAAAAAGGTTCATTGTCCATTAAAATCAATTTTTGAGGTGCAGGCGCAATCAAAAAGCTGGACATTGGTGTTTGGGTTAAATGTTTTGCAAGAGCAGTAGCATTTAACTTTAAAAAGGGAGACTATGACAAAAGAGGAAACTAGTTAAAAAGAAACTAAAAAGCACAGTTGCAAGGGCTACAAGTTTGCAGGAGGCGTAGAGGCTGTTTAAAAGCACCCTTCTGGAAGCCCAGATTACATGCATCCCGCAAGTTAAAAAAGGAAGCAGGAAGACCAAAAGTCTTCCAGTGTGGTTAAATGGGGAGGTGAAGGAGGCTATTAGAGCCAAAAAGGCATCCTTTAAGAAATGGAAGGCTAGTCCCAATGAAAATAATATGAAAGAGCATAAACACTGGCAACGTAAATGTAAAGTCTTA
>QEPC01003117.1:4842731-4854464 GCA_003113815.1 Sphenodon punctatus
ATGGGTGGCAAGTTTAAAACAAATAAAAGAAAATATTTTTTCACTCAGCGTATAATTGGGTTGTGGAATCTACTGCCAGAGGCTGTGGTAAGGGCCAGTACTATAGCTGAGTTTAAAAGAGGTTTGGAGATGTTTCTTGGAAGATAGGTCCATTAGCAGCTATTAGCCAGACAGGATCAGGGAACATGATGGGAGTTGGGGGAAAACAACAGGGAATGAGTTCCCCCATTGTGACCTGTTGGGTGCTTCTCCCAAGCCACCGTGATTGGCCACTGTCAGAGACAGGGTGCTGGGCTAGATGGATCATTGGTTGACCCAGTATGGCACTTCTTATGTTCTTAAGAGTGACTTGCCCATGTGCAGTTTGTGACTGCTAGGGGTGTGCATGTCGTTTTCGTTGTTACAGTAACTATAACGACAGTTGTCATTTTCGTTTTCATTATTGCAATAACAAAAATGACAATAGAGAATAACAACAATAACAAAAATGACAATGTCTTTATCGTTGTCGTTATTATTAGTGACAAGAGTTGTGGTTTTGTTTTGGATGGAAATAGAGAGGGGAGGAGGGAGCAGACATCTCGGAGCCCTAAAGAGGCTTGAACTCTTGAACTGTGCATGTGTTGGGCGGGGCGAGCAGCTCAGCAGTATCTGATGGATGTATCGCTGGCCAATGAGCAGCGCAAGCAGGCCCCAGCAGACTCATGGCACTCTGTGATTGCTGAATGCTTGTTGCCTCCCACAACCAATCAGAGGGCTGTGGGGGAGGGCACTTCAACCCTTTATAATGGGAGGGTCAGGCTTTTTCTCTCTCTTCTGTAAGAGCTCTCTGCTTGTCTGGTTGCATTTTACAGAACTGGTGCTTGCACACACAAAATCCTCCCTAGCCCTTATTGTATTGCCAATTCCTTTCCTTCCTCATATACCCTACCTTTTACCTTCTCCCTTTCCCTGCCCTTCCCTAACCCTGTACATTTTATATATATATGCACATTTAGATTAGATAGATATTAGTTGTGTACATATAGAGAGAGAGATTAGATATTATATAGGTATTTAGGCTAGTCTGTTCTATTATATATATTAGGAGTTAGGATAGGTTAGGTTTAGATTAGGTTTTGTGTGTGTGTGTGTGTATATATATATATATATATATATATATATATATATATATATATATATATCATACAGTACTTCTTTGACTGTGTGCGCACAATGAGAAAGGGAAGGACTACTAGTTCAGCCTCTGGGGCAGGTGGCCCTGGTAGAGGGCGAGGCCATGGACATGGGTGTGGGGGAGTTGGCAAGCCTACTGCCACTTCTGCCACTGCTGGCAGCCCTCTGCCCAAGCTGAAGAGACCTGATTTCCCCCCCCTCAAGGCGGCAGGTCTTATCAGGGGAACAGGCTGCAGCAGAGATCTCGGGAGTGGCATCTGGTGTGGAAGGCAGGGAGCCCCAGCCTTCCACTAGTAGCAGTGGCACTGGAGGAGGGAGTCAAGGGCAAGGGGTGTGTGTGCAGCAGCAGTAGCAGCAGCACTACACCCCACCCCCTCCTGAAGCACCAGTAGTAGCTGGCACTGCCAGCATTTTCACTGGGGGCAGCAGCAGATATTAGTATGGGGAGCCCCAGCAATGATGATGATGATGATGATGATGATGATGATGTGGGTGCTATTACTGGGAGTGGTGCAGGGGCAACCACCTCTCCTGGGCAGGCTCCTCCCTCTGACACCCTCCCCAGGGATTTTGAGGATTTGGGGGAGGATGTATTTGAGGGCATCCTTCCCCACTTTAGCAGCAGCAGCCCAGCTTCAGCAAATAGCAGCAGGGCATCCTCTCCTCCCATGCTGCAAGGTGGAAGCAGCAGCAGCAGCTTCAGCATGGGTGGTGTCATGGAGCTGGGCAGCAATGAGGGGAGCGAGGAGGAGGTGGAGGAGACTCCTGTTGATGATGATCCCCCTGTAGCCACATTGGGGACAAAGTCAGTGGCCCCCAGCGGCGGCACAAGGGGTTCAGGGAGCCCCAGGGGGCCTGTGTGGGATGACTTCAAGGAAGTGATCCCAGGCGACAGCAGCCAGTGGCCTGCCCTCACTGTGGGAAGGTAGTGTGCCATGGGAACAAGAAGGGGAATCTCAGTAACAATGACATGAATTCCCACATGAGGACCTGGCATAGGGCTTTGCTGCTGCAAGAGACATTAGAGAGTGTGGACAGGAGTGGGTTCGCTGCTGCAGAAAGCTCAAGCAGCAGCAGACCTTCCCCCTCTGCTCATGGCAAGGGGAAGGAGGGACAGCAGTAGGCCCCATCTTGAACCCCCTGTCAGCAGCGTTAGGTCACAATGGAGGATCTGGGGTTTGGTCAGTTGGGGCAGGCGGAGTGCATCATCCAGCGGCAAACAAGATCACCAGGCAGGTGGGGGAGATGATTGCCCTGGATGACCAGCCATTCAGCATTGTTGAGGACCAGGGATTCCACCGGCTGCTGACACTGTTGGCATCCCAGTATCAGCTTCCCTCACACACCACCTTCAGCAGGCAGATGGTGCCCTCCCTGTACCAGGCAGCGGGTGAGGGAGCAACTGGCCAGGGCAGGTGGGGCAGTTGTGCATTTCACCAGTCTTTTGGAGCAGCTGAAATGCACAACATGCCTACCTGGCCCTGACGGCTCACTGGTGGCAGCTGCAGGTGGCAGGAGGAGGAGCAGCAGGCGGCAGGGGCGAGGGGGCAGGGTACAGGTGGCCCCTGCTTCACACCCAGGTCTTTGACGAGAGTCACACTGCCATCAACATAAGGGGAGTCTTGGACACCATGGTGGAGGAGTGGCTAAGGGAGAAGCCCCATTTTCCAGGGGGCTCATGGTAACTGATAATGCTGCAAACATGAAAAAGGCAGTGCTGGAGGGCGGGTTCCAGCACATCCCCCTGTGCTGCCCACACCCTTCACCTGGTGATAAGGGATGCCCTGGACCTGGTGGAGAAGGCAGCAGAGCACAGCAGCAGCCCCCTTACCCTGTTAATCGAGAAGGGCAGGAAGATTACAGGGTACTTTAACAAGAGCGTGAAGGGTGGTCACTTCTTGAAGGAGAAGCAGGTGGAGTTGGGGGCGCAGGAGCACTGCCTCGTGCAGGATGTCAGCACCAGGTGAAACTCCACCTATAGCATGATGGAGCGTCGCAGCCAAAGAGCCTCTCTAGTACCCCATCACAGAAACATGCCCTTCTGCTGCTGCCCCCACTCCTGCCAAGCTGCCACCTGCATGACTGCCTGTTCCTCTGATACCACCCGCCGCCTGCAGCCAGAGAGCCTCTCTCTCTCTCTCTAGCACCCCACACAGAAACATGCCCTCCTGCTGCTGCTTCCCCTGCTCCAGCCAAGCTGCCACCTGTCCGACTGCCTGCTCCTTCAATGTCACCCGCCGCCATCTGCAGCCAGAGAGCCTCTCTCTCTCTCTGGCACACCCACATAGAAACATGCCCTGGTTGCTCCACCTGGGGTGCTGTCTGAAAACCAATATGAGCTGCTATTGAACCATCATCAAGGTTCTGAGGCCGTCATTCCAATCATGGGGGGGGGGCTGTCATTCCACCGCATCCAGAAGCAGAAATTCCAGTCACAGGAACCATCATCAGGGTTGTGGGGCCATCGTTCCAGTCACAGGGGGCTGTCATTCCACTGCAGCCAGAAGCAGCCACTCCAGTCCCATGAACCATCGTTAAAGTACTAGGGACATCATTCAACTTCCATTCAACTCCGCTCTCTCTCTGACACACCCACACAGACACAAGCCCTGCCCCTCCTGGTGAGTGGAATACTCTAGCAGTGCTGCTTGTCAGGTAGGGATCTGACAAGCTGTATATATAATGAGATTCTGCTGCCTGCCAGAAGAAGCACAGAGGGGTAAAAGATTGGACAAGTAAAAATCCGTTGATAACAAATATAACTTTTATAATAACATTTTAAAACATATTTTAACTATGTACAAAATAAACATTTACATTATAAAACAAAGGCATAGAAAAATAACTCAGACTTCTTTGGGCCTGTCTCCTGGAACATGGGGAAAAGGGGACAACGGTGCATGGGACTGAGGTACTAGGGACGTTGTCAACCATGTTGCCTCGCAACCTCCAGGGCCCCCAACATGGATTCCTCCCATGCCACCTGGACTGGCGGAATGCCTCAACCACATTCTTTTTCAGTACATATGTACTGTGTGTAAGCCTGGGTCTGCTACTCCCTGATCTGGAGCTCCCAGAATCGCTCCACCAGCCTGTTCTCCACATTCCTCGTGTGGGCCTTGAAACCCTTGATATATATTTTTTGAAGACCTCCATAGCAACACCCAAAATGCCCTCACTTCGGGGGTGTCCTCTTCCCGTGGGGCTGACGAATCATCTGAGGAGTTGGAGGGGGAAGGACTGGGACGGCACCTCTTCTGGCACGATTTCCTCCCTTCCTCCCTGCGAGTGCTGCTCCTGCCAGTGTGAGACGCACTCCTCCTCACCTCGATGAGGTGAACTGTCTTGACGTGGGCAATCAGCCCTGATGTGGTCCCCTGTGACCCCCTTTTTATCTTTTTGTCACAGATCTAAAGAACATAAAAAGATAGGAATGTAAGAAGTGCCATACTGTGTCAGACCAATGGTCTATCAAGCCCTGCCTGCTGTCTGTCTCCACAAGCGGGTGGCTGACTGGCGAATCTCTCTCTGCTCAGGTGACCATACATCACCTTTAAAAGAAGACGCTTATGAAAAATACATTGGCGCAGGACTGCACAGGAACCAATGCTACCTTACTCTCTGCAGGGGACTTCCTAACAGGTCATCGGGCAATCCATTCCCTGTTGTTCCAGCTCCCGTGCCTTACCTTGCATTGTGCAAATCCACCTTTAGGGGTATGGAAATAATTGTTGGCCTGCTTAGGCCCTCTGACGTTGGCCTTGATGGGTTTTTGGCACCAGCGGCGTCATCATCACCCGCTCTGAAACAGGAAGACATAAACACCTACATATCATGTATTCGTGGTGATGCCTCTAGTCCTTCCCAGCCCCCCTGATTGGTTGTGGGAGGCACTGTTCAAGCACTGGTTTGTGTATGTACTGCAAAAACCAAGACTTTATATGAAGAGCAAACCCAGACTGCACATCACTGATTCAGGAAATTGATTTGCAAGGCCCAGAGCTGTGCTTCTGCTCAGAAGGACTCTGGCTTCACTGGACCTTGGCATGTGTTTAATGTTAATCACGTGCATATGTGCTTTCCTGAATCAGAGCCCCAAGTGCCTGCCTTTCCATTATACACACAGGTTCAATGATTTAACCCCAGCCCAGGTACGCATACTTCAAAGGGGTCCTCCTTAGAAGTTCCACCAAATGGACAGATTGGTGGTAGCAGGAGGAGAACCAGACTCTAAAAGTGGAAGAGAACCAAGACATCCTGTTCAAAAGAAAAAAACAGGTGTGTTTCCAGATAATCTTTCTTTCTTCTTTCTTTTTAGTATATAGCACCCTCCCATCCCACCATGGCACTCAGAGTGCTTTACATACAACTAATAAACACAATTTTTTAAATCTTCACAACAACCCTGTGAGATAGGTTAGGCTGAGAGAATATTGTAACTGGCCCAAGGTGAGTTTCTGGCTAAGGTGGGACTTGGCCCAGGGTCCCCCTACTACTTCCTGTTCCAAATACTGTGCTCTTAGCCACTACACCACACTGGTATCATCTTGTATTAACCAAAACACCTTCAGAAGTCCTGCTTGCCAGAAAGATTGTCATAGGAGGGAAGTATTAACGCAGAGGTTCCGAGGCTGTGGCACCATGGCTGGATGGAGGTCACAATCGGAGTGATATGTGCTATATATGATTTGTAAGCTGCCCTGAGCCTCCAGGAAAATTTAAATAAATAAATATTTTGCATTTTCTTTGTTGCTCTCTGAGGTAGCAGGATTAAGGATTAGAACTGCTGTTTGAACAAGTCTGAGTCTTCTGGAGAGCCCAGCTTCAGCGACTGGAATAATGCCTTGTTTAATGCTGCTCCTTCATGGCTGCGTAAATGCAATTCACTTTTGCTTGAATGCCCTGCTGTCTGCCTGAAGAGACAGGCTTGAGAACAGCTGTAGAAGTGCAGGGATTATTTTGTTCAAGAGCTGGCCGCTTCAGTGACTCTTTGGGGGAATGTATAGCCAAACACCTTTTCCAGAGCTGCTGCCAGTATAATTCCCCTTCTCCTGGAAAAAACTGGCTTGTGCCCACCCACCCACAGACAGGGCCAGCCTCAGAATTTGTGAAGCCCAGAGTAAGGGTCGGGTCGGGGCGGATATTACTGAGTAGGACTGGGCCAAATGGAGTGAAGGAGATTGAGGAGCAAGGGGTCACTGGAGGTGTGGGGCAAGGCTTACCTGAGTGGAGGTAGTTAAGAGTCCCACAGACTGCCTGCCCCAGGAGCCTCAGTACTGGTGGTGGTGCTCCTAGGGCCCTATTGCTGCTGCCACCACTCCTGGGAGCCTCCTGCCACGCCCGAGTCTTAGTGACAGCAGCAGTGGGGCTACAGGACAGAGTGGTGGAGGAGGCAGGGCCCCACTGCTGCTGCTCCCAGGGCACTCTGCCACTGCTCCTGAGGTGCCTGGGGACCCACTGCTACCTTTGATGAACCCAGGGCCCAGCTGCCAGCACTCATAAGTCTCGTGGGGCCTCACTGCTACTATAGCGACTTGCCAGTGGCAGCAGAGCCCCACTGATACTGCTCTCAGGCAGGGGTGTAGCTAGGTGGGAATGGGCCCTGGTGCAGGAATTGGACCCCATGCTGGGGTAATCTACTCCTATACGATAATAATTAATAATAAAACATTAAATTTTTTACAACACCCAACCCATCTGCCTGATGATGTTTGGAGCACTTTACAACATTTAAAATACAATAAAACACCATAACCAAAAATCCATATAAAATCAATTTAAAACAAGGGAAAGGTAAAAAGGGGAGGAAAAAACTCATGAAAGGGAACCAGCAGTGGATCCTCTTTTAGACGATCCATCCACTGCTTTTAGATGATTCCATCTGCCTTGGTTTCACTGGGTAGCACCTTCCCCTGACTAGTCTTATTTGCTTGCTATGGGGTACGCCTGTTGTAAGACGCTAGTGAATTAGGATGGCAGAATCTGGCCCAAAGACTTCTGTGAACTTCCTAAAACTTGTCTTGAAGTAGGAGAATACACCAAAAATGTGGAGGGGTGGAAAGGGAAGGGGAGGGGGAGACAGACAGTTTCTGAGGGCTTAAAGGGTCAAAGGACTTGCTGCATAAAAGCAAGCCCAAATCCGCACAAAGTTGTTAGCACGGGATCAGTTGAAAAACAAATCTG
Organism: Sphenodon punctatus; assembly: GCA_003113815.1. Classification (NCBI taxonomy): domain Eukaryota; kingdom Metazoa; phylum Chordata; class Lepidosauria; order Sphenodontia; family Sphenodontidae; genus Sphenodon; species Sphenodon punctatus. Next base: position 4,850,091 of record QEPC01003117.1, read on the forward strand.
AGGGTTAATCCTTCTGTCTATTCAGAAGGGAGGAGTACATATCGAGCAAGATGTGCACCTCAGGGTAGAACATTTCCTGCCTTGTGAACAAATCTGTGTGGTCGTCTTCCTCACATAGCTCTTCATTCGGGATTTGATTGCCCCTCTTTTGCTGAGATTTTTCACATTTGGGGGCTGTTCTGAGCATCTCCCTCAAACCAGCAATTGCATGGAAGCAACAAAGGAGAAGTGAGAGGCTCCTAAATGTTCATTCTTATACATCTGAGCACCTATGGGATGAGACAGTCTCACAAGGGGCTGGACTATTTCTGGACACTTGCTTGATGGGCAGACAGTACACAGTGTGACACCTCGTAGCCATAGAGTTGGAGAGCTCTGTGGGGTTTTAGCCTGGGCCGGCCATAGGTTCTCAAGCTAGAGTGTGTTTAACTTGCTGGTCCCAAATATAATAGATGGACACAATGTAGTTCAAGTGATATCTTTTATTGAACCAGCTTCTGTTGCTGAGAGCATGGAAGTTTTTGGGCCACACAGGCTTGTGACTTTTTACTTGCCTGAGGAAGGGCCAGGTGTGGCCCAAAAACTAGCATACTCTGACTAATATAAGTTGGTTCAATAAAAAAAGCTACTCTGAATCACTATCCTTGCCTCCCTCGGGCCCCTGCATAGTGAAAGGATACAGATGGAGGTGGTGGGCCAGACAAAGACCGTGTGAAGAACACGGCATGGGCAGTGAGTGGGGGTGTATGAGCACTTCTGCTTAACACGCCTCCCCACACACAGAGCATCTGGGAGAAATGGCAGTTGCTCCATGCGTAGGGATGAGTGGGGGGTGGGGATGCGTGTGTGCGCGCGTATGCACGCCCGACTCACTGCACATACTAGCGTGCTCACAGACACACACACACACACCCCGCTCTGCAGGGGCCGTGTAAAAAAGGCCAAAGTACTGGGTGTTAGTTCTGACCATGCTCTTTCCATGCAAACTCAGGTTCTGGATGGGGTTTCAACTAGGGTGGCCAGATATACAAATTTTAGAGGGCACTTATGAGAAATACAGGTTGCAGGGCTGCATTAGAGATGCTGCAAATGATGCAGAAGCACCACTGCAATCCCACAGAACAAGGAATTAGAACAAATCAAGACTCATGGTTACCAGGGAATGAATTGTTGTAGCAAAGTCAACCTGGGATAAAGAAGGGCATAGCTTATGCAGTTTGCACAGCTGAAAAAAACCTGAGAAATACAGGCTATTGGAGCCAATGCAGCCCTGCAACCTGTATTGCTCATAAGTGTCCTCTAAAATTTGTATATCTGGCCACTCTAGGTTCAACAATGTTTTTTTCAGCTGTGCAAACGGCATCAACTATGCCCTTATTTATCCCAGACTGACGTTCCCACAGCAACCCATGCCCTGGTAACCATGAGGCTTGATTTTTTTTGTAATTCCCTCTTCTATAGGGGCTTTCAGTGGTGCTTCTCCATCATTTGCAGCTGGTTCAGAATGTGGCAGCGTGGCTGCTTACTGGTTTGAGCAGCTGTGATCACATTATGCCCACCCTGTATGTTCTCTGCATTGGCTGTCTGTAGAGTGACAGATTGAATTTAAGATTGTGCTTAAATAAATATAAGTAGTATTTATTTATGTATATGAATATTTTTAGCCCGCTCTCTGCTGCACAGTAGCAGCGCAGGGTGGCATACATCACACATACTCATAACAATAAAATCAACTTAAAAACTACAAAACAATTAAAATACAATATAAAATATAAAATGGACACCGCTTCCAGGCAATAAAACATTAAAACCCTCCCACCCCACCTACCCTCCCCCCTCCCTGAAGACCCGGCGGAACAGCCAGGTTTTACAGCATCTACGGAAAGAGGGGAGGTCTGGGCCTCCGACGGGAGGGAATTCCACAGCCGAGGCACGGCCACCGAGAACGCCCTTTGTGCCATCACCACCCGGCATCCCCGGGGGGACTTCAACCCGGGCATCCCCGGCCAACCGCAAGGGCTGTGAAGGAACCCGGGATCTGAGGCGGTCTCTCAGGTAACCAGGACCCAAGCTGTTTAGGGCTTTGTAGGTCATAACCAGCACCTTGAATTGGACCCGGAAGGTAATAGGCAGCCAGTGCAGAGCATGGAGCACAAGTAATGTGCTCACGATGGCCATCCCTGTCAGGAGACGGGCCGCTGCATTCTGCACTAGCTGCAACCTCCAGACCGTCGTCAAGGGCAGCCCCACATAGAGCGCGTTGCAGTAGTCCAGTTGAGAGGTAACGAAAGCATGGATGATGGTGGCCAGATCCAAGTCCGATGTAATCAAGAAAACAAAAGCATGGATGATGCTGGCCAGATCCAAGTCCGATGTAATCAAGAAAACCAGATGTAATTGGCAAAATGCTCCCTTCGCCACAGCCTCCACCTGGCAATCCGGGCGAAGCTGTGGGTCAAGGAGCACCCCCAGACTACAAACCTGAGTGGCCAAAGGGGGGCAGACCCCGCCAATGACGGGAGTCACCACCCCCTCAGCCCTCCCCACCAACATCACCTCCGTCTTGTCAGGATTCAGTTTCAGAAAGCTCGCCCTCATCCAGTCCCCCACAGCTGCCAAACACTGGGTAAGCACCGAGACTGCCGGACCTGGATCACTCGAAAATGAGAGGTAGAGCTGCGTATCACTGGTGTATTGATGACATTGCACGCCGAAACCTCTCATGGCCCTCACCCAAAGGTTGCATATACACATTGAACAGGAGGGGGGACAGAATAGAACCCTGCAGGACTCCACACGTGAGATTCTGGGGAGATGATGTACATTCCCCGAGAACCACCCGCTGCGTTCTCCCTGCCAGAAATTAGTGAAACCATTCAAGAACAGTTCCATTCACCCTGTCCCGGTCCCACAGCCTCGCCACCAGCATCTCGTGATCAACGGTATCGAACGCAGCTGGCAGTTCCAGTAAGATCAAAATTGTGGATCGGCCCTGATCTAATTCACGGCGCAGGTCATCAACCAAAGCCACAAGTGCAGTCTCCGTGCCAAACCCAGGGCAAAAACCAGACTGTGAGGAATCAAGAAAACCGATCCGGTCCAGGTGCTCCTGTAACCACTAGGCCACCACCCGTTCAATAACCTTCCCTAAAAAGGGAAGGTTAGAGACTGGCCAATAGCTGGCCGGGGAATCAACGCTCAAAGATGACTCTTTGAGTAGAGGCTGTACCACCACCTGGCACCCTTCCCTCCCTAAGGGAGGCACTGATCACCCCTGCCAGCAATGGCCCTAATGTCTCCTGGCTGGCCTTCACCAGCCAGGACAGGCACAGATCTAATTCACAACAGGTGGCCCAAGAGCATCCGCTGCATCAGCAGGTGACACCCACTGAAACTGATCCCACAACCACCAACAAGGCAGGGCTTCCTGTACCTCTGATTCATCCACTGTCACTAATGCAGCGTCGAGATCGTGGTGAATCTGAGCACTTTTGTCTGTGAAAAAGTCAGCAAACGTCACAGCGGGCAATGGAAAATTACAGTTCCAGGCGGAGAGAGGCCAGACTGACCAGCCCCCTGTACCACCCGGAAAAGCTCAGCTGGACGTGACTTTGCAGACGCAATAAGGGTGGCAAAGAATTCTTTCTTTGCTACCCGTATTGCAACAGCATACACTCTTAAACTAGCTTTATGCTGCTATCGGTTAGTTTCAGCACAAGTTCGATGCCACTGTCACTCCAACCGCCGTCCATCCTGCTTCATTCAGTGGAGGTCCTCTGTGAACCACAGCGACCCCCACTGTTGGGTTTCTGGAAGTGGACACTTGGGAGCCGTTCGGTCGATAGTCTCAGCCAACAAGTTATCCCAGAAGGGAACGAGGTCATCGAGTGAACAATCATCGAGATCAGACGGTATTTCCCCTAGAGCATTCTGGAACCTCTCTGGTTCCATAAGTCTCTGGGGGCAGACCCAACGAATTGGTCCTGCACCCTTCCGTGGGCAGACATGCGCCAGGAGACTGGTCTGGAGGATGTAATGATTCATCCACGACATGGGTAAAACCATTACATCCCCCACCACCGGATCCCCTGCCTCAAGGCCGGTGCAAAACATCAGGTCAAGGGAATGTCCCCCCTCATGTGTTGGGCCCTTTACCCTCTGAGACAGTTCCATGGTTGTCATGGCATCCATGAACTCACACTCTGCTTCCCCCAACCCGGCATTGGTGTGGATATCTTCACCTATAAAGCTCTTCACAACCTTGCTCCCCCCTACCTCTCTGCACTTATCGCCCTCCATACTCCAGCCCGTGCACTTCGCTCCTCCTCTGTCCCTTCTCTCACCCTTCCACGCCTTCCCTGCTCCCCTAAGCGC
>QEPC01003117.1:4867315-4890865 GCA_003113815.1 Sphenodon punctatus
GGGAGAAGACAAACAAACATTCAGGCGGATGCGAAGTCTCAGGTGCGTGTACTTGGCTTGGTTACAAGGTGGTCGGTAGCAGCCGTCAGCAGAGGAGGGCTGACAGTAAGAGCAAGGGGAAAGACTAGAGGGCATTGGGAAAGGCAGTTGTGTTTGTGGTTGTGTTTGGGCCCCTACACCTTGCCCTGATGAAAACAGTCACTGCAGGGGCTCCCCCCAAAAGCAGGGAGCAGGGCAGTTGTCCCAGGTCACTCTGAGGTAAGGCCGGCCCTGGTGGGAGGGATGGCAGACTGCATGACAACGTGGGGCAATTGTGCTTGCTTCCGAAATGCATGTACTATGCAGACATTGTCTTCACAAAATTCTGATTTCTGGTGATAGGCCTATGGTTGCTCATCTGCCGTCAGACTAACAAATTGAGGGGGGAAACCTCAAAACATCTTTAATGTGTGCACGTATGTGTGTGTGTGGGGGGGGGGGATGTACAGAGAGGGCAGTGCTTCCACACCCTCCTTTAGGTATAAACCTTTCTGAAACGTGGTTTTGTGGACACTGAAATTCTGAATTCCAAATGTAGGGAACAGCAAGCTACAAACAGTTTCCTGCCACCTAGAGATGTTGCTAGCCACTGTGACGAGCAGGGCTTGTGCCCCAAATGTTTTGTGCAGAGTCTTCCCTGTCATAAACCACCCTGGGCTGCATCATCTGGTCCAGCCTTGACTAGAGCAGCAGCAGAGACTTAATTTTGTGCCAGGACTCATCGACCTCTTTTCATGCTGAGCCCTGACACCTCTGCCCAGATTCCATCACTGCTGCTGTTCTGCAAGACCCATGGCTGGATAAAGTGTGATGGGGGTGTGTGGTGCTGTCACCCATCCATTTTTTGGTGGGAAAACACCCCTGCTGCCGAAGGACTGGTGGATGGCAACAACGGCCCCCTCCCCACCCACCTGCAGAAGCACCAGAATCAGCCACTCCCCTGACATGGCTGTCACTGCGATGGGTGAGCAGGGAGATGCTGCTAGTGCCACGTATCGGCTGTCTGGCATGGAGTGCTTCGGCTGGTAGAGTGATGGGGCCTGGCAGGGCAACTCCGCCAACTCCTTCAAATGATGTCCCCACCCCCACCTCCATGCATTCAGGGTCTAGGAACAAGATTTCCAGGACAGGCTTGAACCCTGATGCCTCCTTTTTTTTCTTTTTAAACAAATTAAGCACTTTTCTAGGGCCACCCAGAGCAGCGGTTCCTAAACTTGGTGCCTGTGTGACCCTGTTTTGAGACTTCATATAATCCTGTGACTCCAGAGAGTAAACAAGCCATGCAAAGTATATGAAAGAGAGAGACCAATCTGGGTTGTGGCCCCATCTGCAAATGACAAGAGGTCAGGTGGATCCTTTGTTTGGGATTTGTGACAGCGGGTTATCCGCACTTCTACTTTAAAACCTCCAGTGAAGGAGATTCCTCCATTTCCCTCGTCAACTTGTTCCATTGCACGACCAATCTTACAGGTAGGAAATTTTCCCTAATATTTAATCTAACTTGATCTTCCTGCAACTTAACCCCCTTGCCCCACCCTGCCCTCAGTAGCAAAGGAGAACAATTGGTCTCTGTCAGCTTTATGGCAGTCCTTATTAAATACTTTAAAACTGTAATCATGTCTCCTGTCTTAATCTTCTCTTCTCTAGGCCAAACAAACTCAGCTTTTTCAACCTTTCCCCATATGAAACTGGAAAGGGTGCAGAGAAGGACAAGGAAGACAATGAAAGGTAAGGAACATTTTCTGTATGAGCCTGAGAAGAGGCTCATAGCTTAGGGCTCCTCAGCTTAGATAAGAGAAGTCTGAGGGAGGACATGATAGAAGTTTACAAACTCATGAATGGTAGAGTGCAAATAAATAGAGAGCTGTTGTTTACCTGTTCTCAAAATAATAGAACTAAGAGGCAATAGAGACAAAGCAGTACAGTGATATCTTTTATTGGACCAAGTTGGTGGAGATACGCAAGCTTTCCGACCTCACAGGGTCCTTCATCAGGCAAGTCAGGAGTTAGAACTGAATTCTAACTCCTGGCTAACTCTGTTCTAACTCCTGACTTGCCTGACGAAGGACCTGTGAGGTCGGAAAGCTTGCATATCTCCACCAACTGTAGTTGGTCCAATAAAAGGTATTACTTTACTACTTTGTCTCTACTGCCTATATTTGGGACAAACACGGCAAACCTTACTTTCTCTACACTAATAGAACTAAGGCACCCCTTATGAAATTAACTAGAAGTAGATTTGGGGTGTGCAGCAGCTGTTCCAGAGCTGGTGGAGTAGGTGTCATCTCCCCCCCCGCCCCCGGGACATGGATACTGACCTGTATCGGGGTGTGGGTGTGTGCTCAATTTCAGATGGCTAGGGGTCATGGGACATTTCTCCCTCCCCCCACCCTTGTGGGGCCAGGGCCTAGGGAAGGCAACTTCCGGCCTGCTCCCCATGTCACCAGGGGCAACCAGAGGCTGTGCCGGAGGCGCGTGCTGGGGACGTGGGTTGAAGGGGCATTGTCAAAGGGGCTTGCCCTTTGACTGGGCCCTTCGGCTGGGCTGGAGGAGCTGTTGGTTGGTTTAAATGATCTAAGTTTTCAACTGGTGGAGTTGGTGAGGAGTTCTCCCCCCGGTGAGAGAGGGGTGGAGAAGGAGGATATCCCCTGGTGGCAGTAGGGGAGGGAAGGAATTAATGTTTGGAGCAGACTTCCTGGTGTGAGCAGGGAGCGGCATGAGATAGTACCAGTAGAGAGTATTGGGGTGACTATTATGTATAGATGATAAAATGTAACTATATTAAATGGAATTGTGGGGGGTAGCTAAGGGATTTTTTTTCGAGTTGTTATTATAATGTATTATTGTGTTGGGTTCCCTTGTATGGAATGTAAACCCAGGAAGTGTTGTTTGATTGAATATTATTGTGAACCGCCTCGAGCTGACTTAGGTTGAGAGAGTGCGAGATATAAATAAACCATGAAATGAAAATGAAATGAAATGAAAAATTAAAATAATCACTTTTTCACTCCGTACAATTAATCTGTGGAGCTCATTGCCAAGGGATATTGTGAAGGCTAATAACTGATTATTTTTTAAAAAGTTTTTTGGGTAAGTTCTTGAAGGATTGGTCCATAAATGGCTATTAGTCCAACTGGTCAGGTGATGAGACCTCTGACTTTTGGGGATCAGGAGTGAATAGCAGGTAATGGATGATTCCATTATGACCTGTTGCCCGTTTCTCTGAAGCAACTGAAGTCGGCCACTGTCGGAGACAGGATGCTGGGCTAGATGGATCACTGGTCTGAGCCAGTATGGCACTTCTTATTTTCTTAAGACTGGTATTCTAATCTAAACTCCAAATCCACCAAGTCTAGGGATTTGGACAGTATCTCAAGCTGTCTGTTAGCTCTTTCAAAGCATTTGACTGCCCACTGCTGTCTGCATGTCTTCCAGCACTTCTAAATGATTTTGGCTGCTTGAGGACATTCAGGCCACTTTCAAACGCTACCAGGGAGGCAGGGAAACATCTGATGGCAATCGCAGTTGTATTTTCACAGGTATTAGCGCACGTGAAAATGCACTAATCTGCTTTTATCCTGTGAGAAAGTTCGCACATGACCAGGTTACCTCCAATGTATGATTTTTCTCGCAGGAGAAAAGTGGAACAGGGCATTCTCACGTGTGCCAGTTCCTGCGAGACTAGAGCCGCGATTGCAATCACTGAGGTTTTCCTGCCTCCCCGGTAAAAAGTGAACGTGGCCTCAAACAGCCCTATTTCTGTCTGCTGAACGGGAGGTGACTTTGTGAGGGGGGTGAGATGATTAGTGGAAGGAAACTGAAATTTGATCCTGGCCCTTGTGCTGGCACATCAGGGTTTGTAAAACTAATGTCAGTTCATTATTAGCTTTTACAGGTAACCAGATCTCCCCCTCAACATCAGCAATGAGTAATTGCCATAACAACCCCAGGATCTGTGTAGCCCATATTTTACTGCACCCCAAGTACTGGGTGTTTCCCTAAAGGAACACATATTTGACAAGGATCCCATCTCTCTCGTATGGTGACCTGTGTAAATGGCCTGGTTTCAGTTAGGTTCCTTAGCCACAAAACATCAAGGCTTCAGCGTGACGTTTGCTCACTTTGAGATGGGTTGTAGGAAGCAGCTGGAGTGTGTCTGACACAGCATTCCTGCCCAAAGCTGCCTCCCATCAGGAGAATGGCAAGAGTGAAAATGAGAAGTGCAGATGGGACCAGACCTGCTATAGGCAAAAGTCGGGGAGTCTGACTGTAAGATAAAGTGCCTGTGAGGGAGCATGTAAAAACGTGCATGGGTTGGGGGCACACACCCATTCCTGACCCATGTGAATCCCCCTCCCACTCACCCAACGTATGGGTGACATTTTGCATAAAAGCCAGATGTCCCCCACGTTTGCCTTGGAGATTCCATCTGAGACCAATGCTTCACAGAGCTGGGTGCTTAACAGAGTTAAGAGACAGCCCCATCCCAATGAACTTGCAGTAGGCAGGGCAGGGCAACAGGTTAACTGATGTGCCCAAGTGACAGTAGGTCCGTGGTAGACAAGGATCAGAACCCAGATCCTCCAGCACCCTAATACAGTGCCTTGACCACTAGACCACACTGCCTTATGAAATAAGATAGAAACCTATAGGGCACACCTACCCTTATCCCAGAAGTGGTTACCTGACTTAAAGTACTTTTATGGTTCCCCCATTACCACAGCATTTGAGTATTTTGCTTGCAGTCTAATTGACTTATCCTTGCTGCACCTCGGTGAGGCAGGAAGGAACTTTAATCCCCATTTTACAGGCCAGGAACAGATGCATAGAGTCTAAGAGCGCATTCCCACGGACAGAAAAATGCTGGTATTTCTAAATGCAGGCAATTTAAAAATGTGCTTGCATTTGTTCACACCAGCATTTAATTTGTGCATTCAAGCAATTTTAAAGAATGTGCCTTCACGTTCCCACAAGCCCCTTAGGTTGGGGGTGGAGAGGAGGAGGAGCGGCTGTCACAGCGCCTCCCTTCCTGGGCTCTGGTCCGAGCAGCGCTGTGTAACTGACATGTAACTGACAATATCATGTCAGTTACACAGGCCTTGTCAGGCTCTTGGCTCAGCTCCTCTCCCCTCTCTGGGACCCAGGGGGTAAGCGAGGCGTGTAATGGACATGATATTGACTAGCCTAGTCAGTTACATGTCAGTTACAGAGCGCCTTCCGGGCTCTGGGAGAGGGGAAGCAAGGTGCTGTGTAGCTGACATGTAACTGACTAGGATAGTCAGTATCATGTCAGTTACACAGCGCCTGGCTTCCCCCGCTGTAGGCTCCTGGAGAGGGGAGAGGAGCTCAGCCGAGAGCCGGGGAAGCAAGGCGCTGTGTAACTGACAGTCTGACTATAGGATTTACCGGGGTGAGTTCAAATGCGCGCTTGTAAAGGTAGCCTTTGGCTGCCCCTCAATGTGCTTGAAAAACAAACGCAAGAGCTGCAAAATAAGTGCATGGAGTCTTTCCCACATCGTTCTAATGTGCGGGCGAAAGAAAAAATCACTGATTTCATGTACGTGGGAATGTGCTCTAAGTGGCTTAGCCAAGGTCATACAGGAAGCTAAGCAAGGAAGCATGAGGAGCTAATGCAGCAACATTGCCATCTACTGCCCTTAAACTACGCTATACAACGGCAGAATATGCTTGCCCAATGCAGGAGAGGTCAGGTCAGCTCATTCTAAAAGCTGGATCTGGCATTAAATTATAGCTGTTGATGTTTTTCTGACTGTTTCAACCCTACAAATGTGAACAGCTTATGTGTGTTTGCCGGAATTGCCCCACTAGTTGAAACAAATAACCCCTGCTATTTGGTAACTGGGCCAGATCTGTGGTATCCATCGGTATCTCTGGAAAGGCCCGGATACTGAATGAAAGCCAGTTAGCACGTTCAATGGATTATCCAGTTAATTGGATTACTGATTTACCCCATGGTACCACATATTACTGTTTGCAGCATTACTGTTTACCCGTGGCCCTGGACCGTCCCTCTTTCCAAGACAGTGTTCCTTCAGGCTTTCAATGAGGGAGATGGGTGATGGGTGGGGAGGTTGGGAAGGGGGTAGGTGGGGCTTATTTGCTCCACCTTCTGGGGTTTTTTTTTGGGGGGGGGGTTGTTGTGTTTTATATGATTAATCATATTTTGTTTATATATATATATATATATATAAGGAACACTGTCTCGGAAAGAGGGGGGGCTCCGTGACTGCGGAATTGCGGATTTGCGGGGGCAAAACTACGCCCCTCGGATCCCAGCGGCAGCTCTGAGCATGGCCGCTGCAGCTCCTTTGCAAGCAACGCCCCCTTCCTCGGTCACCCTGGCAACCCCAACAGCTCAACGGGAGCCAGGCGGGGTAGATTCCACCACTGTGGAGGCGGCACCATGCGCTGCACGCCGCTTCATGAGACTTGCGGCGTGGCAGGGGGCAGGGCCCCAGCTACTTAACACCATCACTGGGAGTGCCCCAGCACTGGTGATTGAAAGTGCAAGCCGGTCGCCTGAGAGTTAAGTGCTCATCATTTTGACTGTGTTTCCTTGAGTGTGTTTACCTGNGGTGGGGCCATGTGACTTGCGGCGTGGCAGGGGGCAGGGCCCCAGCTACTTAACACCAGCACTGGGAGTGCCCCAGCACTGGTGATTGAAAGTGCAAGCCGGTCGCCTGAGAGTTAAGTGCTCATCATTTTGACTGTGTTTCCTTGAGTGTGTTTACCTGTGGTGTGTGTGTTGCCTGTGTTCTCCTCCCCCTTTTCCCTCAGTGTGCAAGTAAGGGTGGTAACGGCATGTGCGTGGATCTCCTCCCGCTTCCTGCCGACGCTGCCGAATACACGCATGCGCGGGCGATGCGCATCCATTTCCAGCCGCAAACTAACCGGTTTGGTGATTGAGGCCGGTCATACGTGGCCGGAAATGGATGCGCATCGCCGCGCATGCGCATATGCGGCGGCGGCGTCATGTGTAAATCCGACTGCCTGGTCTTTTGGAAAACAAGCGCGGGCACCGCCACGCACATCTAAAAACAGTCTATGCCCTGCTCCCATAGTGGTTATTAAGGATGGGAATTTCAATTTCGGATAAAACCGAAAGTACCCGAAAATGACAATTTTGGATTAATCCAATATTTCAGTTCTTTTTCGGTTTTGGTACTATCGGATCTTTTGCATTGATTTTTGTACCGGATTTTTAACATTGCAGTTTGTCCCCCATTGAAAAACCTCAATGTTAAAAATCCGGTACAAAAATCAATGCAAAAGATCTGATAGTACTGAAACAAAAAAAGAACCAAAATACATGAGAACCGAAACCAAAATTGACCGAAACCAAAATTTTGCCCAGAGTCCCATCCCTAGTGGTTATGCTGCTCAGCATTCTCCTGTGCCAGCAGGACAAATTTTCTCCATTGTATTGTATTTAACAAACAACTTAGATATTCCATAATCAAAAAACGTCTGGTTTACAAGAGGAGTTAAGACTCTTGCAAATTCAATCATGCACTAAAAAGCATGGAAACAGCAAGTTAAGGCTCCCGCAGACCTCCCCCTGCACTGGGTGCCGTGTTAGCAGTAAAACATTGTACAGTTTCTCCCATGTTGTACTCACTTATAATAACTTAGGCTCCATGCACTGACACTTTGCCTTTCAACCCAATCCTCTTCCTCTTTTCAGGTTGGGGTCAACACTGATGCTGGGGACAGGAGGGTGTAAGTTGGCCCTTCATCCTCTCCTTTCTCTCTATCCTTTCATTTCAGTTGGGGAGAATGGCACAGCTGACTAATAGCTCATAACAATCCCTCTCACCCACTAGTCTCCACTACCCTCCCAGAGCACAGTGAAGCTGGGTAGAGTCATATCCAAATGTTTAATTAAAACTAAGTTGGGTATGCATTGAAATTGATAAAATGGAATGGCCATTGGAAGGAATGGAGGCAACAGCAATGCAACAGCAATGCTAATTTCTAAATAAATGCTATTGTAATTCCAACATCCAATTAAGTGACTGTGAAATTATACAACACAGCTGCATCTTTGGGAAGGCAAGAGGGTGTGAAATGATGAGGAAGGCACCAGATGCAGTAAGTGGAATGGTTGGAATGACAGGGAAAATACAAAGAGTGTGCAGGATTAAGTAAGTGGGTGGAATGAGAGGAGGAATTAGAAATAGTTACAATAGCAGGGTTCTGAGTGAAATAACTGATTCGGGAGACTGATGGGATATCTGAGGAAGCAGTTCTATCGTTTTACCCACTTACCATAGCTGACTCCCTATTCTTTGACTCCCAATAGCCTCCCTACCTGTTGTTCCATTTCCTCTCCTGTGTTTTGTTTTTTTTGTCATTACACACACACACTTCGGTTCCATATGACACATACAGACAAACATTGTATTTCCCAGGACTTTTGACTTCTCTGTGAGGGGAGTGGAGGCTACAGGGTTAGAGGAGCAACTTGGACCCAGGACTCCTGCATTGTCTGTTACAAGGTTGAGAGCAGGGGAGAGGAGAACAGGCTCGGAATCAGGACTATTGAGTTGCCTGTGAAGGGAGTGCAGCCTACTGGATTAGAGTGGGGTGGAGAGGCTGGAAGCCAGGAGTCCTGAGTTCTCTGTTACAGGGCTGGGGCCAAGTAGATAAGAGGGGGAGAAGGGGTGGGAGCCAGAACTCCTAAGTTCTCTCGTTCTTAAAGAGGAAACTGAGGGAGTGAGGGACCAGCTCATGCCCTCCGCTTCAGTGTTGCCCCCAACCTGCAAAGAAGAAGAGGATTGGGGCTGAAAGACGAAGGCAAAATGTGGGTGCATGGAGCCTAAGTTGTAAGTGAACACAATATGTGAGACTATACAATGTCTTTACTGCTAACATGGCACGGGCGTTAAGGTGGCAGCCTTAACTTGCAATTTCCATGCTTCTTAGTGCATGACTGAATTTGCAAGAGCCTTAATTCCTCTTGTAAACCAGAGGTTTTTTGATTATGGAATATGTATGAGATTCAAATATTCGTGACTGTGGTGAAACATGTGGAGAATCCGGTACAAAAATCAATGCAAAAGATCCGATAGTCTCTTAGCTCCTGGGGGAACCCTATACTGCACAGAACTTTTCCAAGGCCACCAACCAAGCCATATTATGTGTCCAGTAGTGGAGAAACATAGCAAATGTGTTGAGCACCATCCTCTGAAACACAAGGGCCTACCTCAAAACAGTAGTTCATTGCAGAGTTTACCATAATGCCATTAAAAACAAACTCAGGCTGCATACCTGTAAAGCTGCTTTGATATTTGCTGTTTCAGAGCATGCATTTGTGGCTGGGGAAAAAAAAAAAGAGAGAGAGAGAGAGAGAAAATGCTGGTGTTGGATAATCCACCTCAAATCTCAGCTAATCCTCACATCAGTGCAGAGGGGGGTCTCACAGCAACAATGAAGGTTCACTGCTTCAGTGAAAGAGCTACCAATACAAATGTCTTCACTCCCTGACTCCTCTCGGAACAGTGCATTTGCTAATTAAATTAATCTAAATTAGTCCCTTTGTATGCTGAGGAAAGGGAATCTATAACCCTTACAGATTAAAAAATGTTTATATTCGCTCAAGTCTTTTGAAACACATTCCCACAAAAGATGGAAGCATTGTACTATCTGAAGAGAAAGCAGGAAATAAAGAGGAAATATTTCAAATTATTTATCATTTTTCTGCTATAATGTATCACCTATATAGCATTTTTAGAATTCAAAGTGCTTTCCAAGCCTTAGCTAGTTTCCCTCACAACACCCTTACGAGAGGTAGGTCATTATTATTCTCATTTTATAAACTGAGACGGAGAGATAATGACTTGCCCAAGGTAAATGTACCAAAGCAGCGAGCTGTCTGGAACATCTTCTACCCCGTGAATTCTGTCAAATGATGGGTCCGACTCCTGACCTTTGTGGACAGAGGAAGAGAAAACTTTAGGGATGGATGTGTGAACTTCCAAGAGTTAGGAGTTCACTCACAAAAAGTCCTTGCTGACTCAGAGGGTATCTATCACCAGTGGGGTAACACTAGCCCAAAGTATGGAGGAGGGAAATCAGGGGCAGTCTTAAAAACTGCGAGGCCCAGGGTGAAGATAAAGTGTGGGGCCCTGGCAGCCACACCCCTCCTATGTGGCCCTGCCCCCTTGCTAATACCCTCCATAGGACCCTAGAGGTGGTCATGTTTGGGGCCTGCTAGGAGGGAGGAAGGCCCCTGCACTCTGCCTTGATGTAAACAGGGGCCACTTCAGGCCCCCCAGAAGTACAGAAAATGGCAGGGCCCAGGGCAGTTGCTCCAGGTTGCCCTGTGGTAAGCCTGGCCCAGGGGGAAGGGAGGGTCCTGCCCCTTTGGCCCTTCCCAAAACCACAGTTCCTGCCCATCATGTAAAAATATAGGGACACCTCCCCTGCACCCCAAACTGGGGGGGGGGGGCAAATTAGAATGTATCCCCTCTGTGTGCCCCCACCCTATTTTATGGCTGTTTTTCCACAGTAGCTGAACTTCTCATGGTCTCGAAGAAGGAGCTAGAAAAACATGTATCCCACTTTCCCAGTTTTGTGTGAAATTTGGATCAATATGCCTAGAATCCAGACCTTAAGCAACACCTTTCCATACATGAGACTTGCACACAGGGGCGTTGCTAGCTCCTAAAAAGATCAGGGGCTCCCCTGGGCGCTGCCTGGCTTGGTGGGCCTGAGGGCGCTGCCTGACTCGCATGCATGTGAATTAACTTTAAAGGTACTTTTGCCCTTCCTCAAAATGGAATTTGCCTGTGCTCACTGCACCCTCAATGATGGTTTACAACTGGGTGTTTCCCACAATTCCAACTACAAGAATTCCACAAGCAGAAAGCAAGTAATAAAGCATGTGCAGAGCAGTAAATTCCAAATGGCCAAGCCACAAACACACAAGACACCCCAAAATTCAGCCTATTAAGCACATTATGCCATGCAAAGAGACATTTTTCTAGAAATATAACCATTCATTTGGGCCCCCATAATCAATTCATGCTGCCCCCACCCCATAATCAGTTGAAGGGAGCCAACAGGACAGCCTCATGGGGAGAGGTAGGGACATGGGGAGAGTGGGAAGAGGGGACAACCATGTGAGGGAGGTGGGGCGCATGGGGCAGGAGAGGGAGCATCTCTCTCTCTCTCACAAACACACACAATCCTCGCATAGACTCACATACATAGATACACACTCACTCTGACACACAAACACTTACACATATACTCTCACACATATATAGACACACACACCCTCTCACACACATACACACAGATTCTCTCACACACAAACTCTCTCTCTCATCACTAGTACCATAACTGAAGGAACAGCAAGTGTTCACTAGCTTCACTCATCTGATTTGCACAAAGGGTGAAAACAGACACGCACTTTAACTTTGCTTTAACATTTCTTAGGCATGTTGCCGGGCTGCATAGGGTGCCAATACAGCCCTGCAACATGCCTAAGAAATGTTAAAGTGGTGTTAAAGTGCTTGTCTGTTTTTGCTCAAAGAGGCGAGCTCTGCACCTATTGGGAGCTTTGCTACTTAATTTCATTGTGGACCCAATCCTGTTCCCAGAAATAACCACGACAGTACCTGCCTTTCATTCAAGGAGCCGAGTTACTAACACTCTGTAAACTCCTGCGGTTCACAGCCTGTCAGTGAGGGGCTATCCCCATTTCAGAGAGAGAGAAAGAAAGGCACCAATTGCCAGATCCTAATTTTCAGTAGCAACCACCAAAATTAGTGCTTAACTTCAGACACATCAGACCTGACTTGTTGGTGGTGCTGAGCTTTTCACAGCTCCCACTGACTTCAGCTGGAGGTAAAAGCACTTCACAAAGTTTGGCTCAAATTGGGGACCTAGAAGCAGTGGAGACACTGCTAACTTTTTAAAAGTTAACAGGACACAGCTCTCTGCCCCTAAAATTCTTGTAACGAAGGCTAAGCCGTATTGCCACCCTCAAGCATTCAGAATCTTAAGTCAGGCCACACTAAACTCACAAGTTCAAAAAAAGAGAGAAAGGGTTAACTCTTTGTAGTTAACCCCATGCCTGAAACTCCCTCCCTACCCACATCCACCTTGCCCCCTCCCTCCGCTCCTTCAAATCCCTCCTCAAGACCCACTTTTTCCTTGCCGCCTTTCCCAATGCCTGCTAGTCAATCCCCATATACTTACTGTCTGCCCTCCTCTGCAGACTGCTGCAACCAACCTGATTGTAACCAAGCCAAGCACATGCACCTGAGACTTCGCATCCGCTTGAATGTTTGTTTGTCCTGTCCCCTGTCTCTCCCACTGTTTCCCCCTCCTTGTCTTTTAGATTGTAAGCCACAGGCAGGGCTGCGTCCATTTCTATGTTCTGTACGGCGCCAAGTACATGACTGGCGCTATATAAATGTTTATAATAATAATAATAATAATAATAATTCCCCCCCACCCCCCAACCACTTTAATGGAATGATGTTTCTAAAACCACAGGAAATAAAATCTTATATTTTGTTAGCACTAATGCAGAGATTTTCATATAATGACCAGAAGCTGGAGCTTTAAGAAAAACAAAGTAGCTAGAGACTTGTGATTTAAAAAAAAAAAAAATTTGCAAGAGGCAGCAACATTGGATTGTGATGCATTTTCAGTTGATTTTTTTTCTGTGCATTGATAGTACTTTCCCTTCAGCGTCTCTGATCCTGCAAGATACCCCCATCGAGCATTGAATTAAGGGGGGGTCTCTTGCACAATGCAGCTTGCAGGATCAGGGTTAACCTGTATGATCAGGGGGAACAAACTATCACACCAGTACAAGGGAAGCAGATTTTTTAAAGCTTGGCAAAGCGATTTCAAACCTACAAGAACCTGTAACCTGCCAACACAGGAACAGAAGTTGCTTTAATTCACTTTCCCTGCTCCAGGCCCCTATCACCCCGGGGGTGGGAGTTCGGAACACAGAAATCAACAAAAACAACAAACACCAGTCACCTTGCTTGCTTGAGTTGCTTTTCACCACACCACCCGCTCTGGCACCAGGAGCCACCTCTCTTCTCCTGACTCCAGCCTGCCTCATGCTGCTGCTAAACACCACGGCTGCTATGCTGTGCAGGGTGGGCGAGGCAGCACTCAGTTCAACTTCAGAGGGTTGCTACTTCATCATCATCATCATCATCATCATCATTTTATTACGTGATCTATGATCATTGTTCCACATTGTCATACAAACACTTAAAACAAAAAGTAAATATCATCACATTCCATTACAGTCAGTAACTAAACAATTATATCCCTCAATATAAGCCAGAATAGAATTTGACTGGGTTAATGAGTACTGTGAACTGCAGTCTAAGATGGACAACCCTGAGTAAGAAGAGGCCTACCCTCCGAATTATATCAGGGTTGGAACTGTCCAAGAATACTGTCAGTATCGTTGTATCGTCCCTACCAGGGAACTGATCCATTATTTGGGCAAGAAGTTCATGGCATGGCTCGTCATATAAGTGACAATGAAGCATTATGTGCCCTACGGTCTCTACTGTGGTATTATCGAAAGGGCATAATCTGTCATGGAATGGTATGCCCTGGATTCTCCCTTCCAGGACATGTGATGGAAATGCATTAAACCGTGCACAGGCTAAGAGTTGCTTGGCTCTGCCAGAGATGGGAGTCATTAAATAGGTAGCCACCTGACCCATGACTGGGGCGTAGGTCAAATACTCACGAATGTGGCCCGAGGCTCTGATTTTGGCAAGTTCATTCTGTCAGCCTATATCCCTACCCCTCCTCAGAACCTCGGTCCTACTGCTGTTCAACAATTTGTGCCCCAGATAAACAGGGAGAGTTCCCATCTCCTCCAACTGTGCTTCAACTTTCAATATCCAGGGGTCTCTAAAGGGGTCATCCAGCATAGATTTTGTAAGAATGGACTCCTTATCTAATTGCAATTTTGACCAGAATTTAAGGCTAGCCTCTTTGGCTGCTTGGGACCAAGGGATTTGACCCAGTTCCGTTCGAATAGCAGCCAAGGGGGTACCTCTTGGGACCCCCAAGAGTCCTCGCAAAAACCTGGACTGGACCCTATCCACCTGGCCCGAGTATAGAGGAGCCCAAAGCTCGGCCCCATAAAGCAAATGGGACCTTACCTTGGAGTTGTACACCTGCATGGCCTGTTGGACTGCCGTCCTGCCCTGTCTGGCAAAGAGTCTGGTGACAGACAGAGCTACTGCTTGCGCTGATCTCATGGCTCTGCTAACGTATTCCTTTCAATGCCCTGAATCGTGGAACAGCATCCCCAAGTATCTAAAAGCCCTAACCTGTTGTATCTCGGTACCCCCTATATGCCAGCTCTGTGTTTTGGTATGGGCCGAGAATACCAAGACCTTTGATTTTCCATAGTTTATAGTGAGTTTATTAGCCTGACAAAATGTCAGGAAGGTCTGCAATTGCCTAGTAAGACCCAACCTCGTCTGTGACAATAAGGCCACATCGTTGGCGTAGCATAAACAGCCAACCACCCGGGTTGCAAATTTCGGGGGAAAATATTGCGGGGCTGCCATGATTGGTATTATATCATCAACGAAGAAGTTGAAAAGGGCCGAGGCAAGGACACACCCCTGCCGGACGCCCCTCGTAGTTGGGATCGCAGATGTTATATGGCCCTGGATGTCCATCTTTACCACCATAGCTGTGTTGGCGTGAAGGGAGCGGATCAGCGCTAGAAGACGTCTATCGATTGAGGATTTCTCAAGCTTCCCCCACAGGGTGACCCGATCCACTTAATCAAAGGCCGCCCTGAGGTCCAAAATAGCCACGTAGAGGGTTCCATTCCGAGCCCTGTACTTGGCAGCCAGATATTGCAGTATATGACAGTGGTCAATCGTAGATCGCCCATGCTGGAAGCCTGCTTGTTCTACTGAAAGTATTTTGTCCTGGTCCATCCAGGAAGTCAGTTTCCCCAAAAGAAACTTTCCATACACTTTAGATATGGTGGAAAGAAGGCTAATTGGCCTGAAGTTTGCCGGGTCTGCTCTGGAGCCCTTTTTATAAATGGGGACCACCAGAGAAGTGGCCCACCCCACTGGCACCCACCCTGCCATGTTGATTGCTGTAAACAGGGCAGCCAGAATGGGGAGCCACCAGGCCCTATGGATCTTAAGATACTCCGCCCTTATAGAGTCCAAACCCGGGGCTCAACCATTTCGCAGTGAGTCTACTAAGATCTCAACCTCACTCACCTGCACCAGTGGCCAGGGAAGAGTATCCCCTGGCCACCCAGCGTGTGAGCCCTCTACTTGACCCTCTACTTGACCCACCTCGGTACCAGGGTCGAAATCAGGGGGATTGTATAGATGTCTGAAGTAATCCATCCATCCCTCAGATGTAATCTGTGAAGCTATCGGGGTCTTACCTTTCCCTGTGGCACTGTTCACCAACCGCCAAAAGCCCCTAGAGTCCCCTGTTCTGGCTGCCTGCTGGAGAGAGCTCCACCTATCATCCCAGAATTCTTTCTTTTTTGCATTGATTAATTTCCTGTACCTTGCCCGAAGGGCAATATATTGTGGTGGTAAACCAATGTGCTGGGATCTCCTATACTCAAAGTGCATCGCTTTGAGTTGCTTTGTATCCTGGCGGCATTCCCTGTCAAACCACGGTTGACTAATTAGTGCCGGCCCTCGCACCGGGAGTCGGGCCTTATTGAGAACTTTGCCCTTCAGCTCTGATGTTATAGAGTCAAAGGCCTCCAAGACTACTCTGGGGTCATTTGATCCTATTAGCCTCTGACGTATGGAAGCCATATATGGTTGCCTGACGAAGGCTCCCAGCTCTAGAGATAACGACGAGGGGCCACAACGATGTCACACGAGGCTAAGCTGACATTTAGTGGGCTGGCTTGATTATCCGGACCAGCTGAGACTGCTAGGGGGATGGGCAAATTAATTACCAATTCCATAGACAGTTGATCCCCCACGAGTGGGAATCCCAACTCGAAGTTTGCCATATAGGGTAACGCCCCTGCCGACACCAAAGAATAGTCCACTGTGCTTAGGCCCTGCGACCCCACAAAGGAAAATTCCCCTTCCGGATCCTTAAAGCATGACCCATTTAGAACATACAGCTCCCTAGACACCAGCATCTGGGCCAGCCGTATCCCCGAGGAATTAATTACTTTGTCCTTAGAGTGCCTTTGGCCCAAAAGATATTCCGGGGCTATAGGTAAATTATCACAATAAGGGGCTAGTGCTTGGTTGTCTGGACCTAAACAGGCATTGAAAACTCCCATAATTATTACATGGCCTGATGGATACTTAAGTAGCTTAACTTCCAACAACTCCTCCAAATTATCCCACATAGTTGATCGAAAAGAGCCCGCATTACATGGGGGAATATATGTGGTCACAATAATCCCAGTAATTGTAGCCATAATGACCACAAATCCTTTTAGTAGCCCTGCGATGGAAATTTTTTTGACAATTACTAAAGGGGCTTCACAAGAAATAAAACAGCCAAGTCCCCCACTTGGCCTCCCCCTGGTATTCCTGCGTACTGCTGGTAGGGAATAGGATATGTAGCCCTCCAAGTCCACTGGCTCAGTGGACCAAGTTTCCTGGACCAGAACTACAGTGAAACATCGAAGATACTGAATGAAATCTGGGTCGCTGCAGTGTCTGGCCCACCCCGCCACATTCCAGGAACAGAGAGAAAACTGGCCTGGGGAGCCTGGCCGAACTAGTCATTGTCTCAAGGAGGGACTAGACCCCAAACCTCCCCAGATTCTCCTACTACTGCAGGCATTATCTGAGGGGGCCCAGGTCAGAGAAAGGTCCAAATGATCCTCTGGGATGAGGACAGGGGCCACGGCATCTACTGCCACTGCGGTTAAACCATCATTGGATACGGAGACCTGGTCCTTTACCACTCTGCCGCAGTAAGGACGCCTCGGAGATATATGCTTACTCAGGGGCCCCATAGGCTGTGAGTCCCTACTAATGTTATTAATTGTAGGTGAGGGGGTCTGCTGAGATGGGTCCTGCCCTGCTGTCACCTTGGGAGAATAGTCCTGTGGGTCTTTGGGGGAAAAGATACCTGGGGACCCCTCAGTCCCCTGCTCTTGTGTAAAGTTTGTTGGCAACAAATTCTGTTTGAAGGAATCCTGTAGATCTCCTACCCTGGCAGAAACCTGGGCCCTACAGGCCCTGGGAGATTCTCCCCTCTTCAAGTATCTATTGGGTATCAACTTATCTCTATGGGCAATTGATTTGGGACCCTCTGCGGGGTTTCCCCTATCCAACAGGGTAACCAGGGGGGAAATCACTATATTCCTGTATGCTTTTGCTAAATGGACCCCCCCATGCAGAAAATAGCCGAGCCTTTGACCACAGTCTGGTCACAATGGTATCATTTGAGAAATGCAACATAACACAAAAAGGATATTCACAAGTGGATAAATGGACACAGCTGCTAATGGCAGAAAGAGGAATCGAAATTCCTGAAATTCCTGACAAATGCCTCCAAATAAGGGCCTTAGATGTCCATAAAGGTAAGGGCCCATATGGGGCTGGAGCAATTTTAAACACTAAGGCCCGTGGGTCCAGCCGGATTAGTCCGTTGGAAGTATTAATAGGAATAGTCCTTAAAGAGGGGCTGGTCTGGAGGTTCTTCCGTTGAGCCAGGGCACCCTCCCAGTCGGTCTGGGTTTCTATAGGAGTCACACTAGACGATTTTGTGTTCTTCTGCCGTGATATTTCGGCTTCTTGTATGGACAGCTTGTCCACTATAATTGCTAACTGAAGCCTTTGCATTTCTAATTGCATGTTTACATTTTCAAGTTGTATGTACAACCTTGACACTAAATCCCCCACTGCTATACATTGTCGGCTCAAAGCCTCCCTTTCCTTGTCTATACCGGCAAGGTCTGGGGGAGACACCAATCCTAGTGGGATCTCAGCCGGGCCCACAGAAGAGAACCCAGCCAGGGGTGTATGTACTGTTGTAAGAGTATCCTTACCCAACAGGGATACCCTCGCCTCCACCGAAGTGGATGAGCACTCTGGATCCTCAGCCAGCGTAGATCTGTTTCTAGGGTTGCGTAGAAAGTGTCCCAGGGTGGGCTGCTTAGGTTTTGCCTGTGAGCGGGTCTTCATACCCACCCTTTTTCCCTTCCCACCCATAGGACGTCCAACTGCTCAGCCAGAGGGGATGGTGATCAGCTGGGCTCTGCTTCTCTCCTCTTGGGGTTGATTATACTTGGGGCAGATGACAGGTGTGCTAGCAGGGCTTGGAGGGGACTCGGGGGAACTCACACCAGCAAAGGTGAATGATAGCGCCTCCACAACACACACACACCCCTCCAACGATGGACGTGTCGGGTTCTGCTGCCTCACCGGCGAATAGAGCACCACCTCCACTCCCACTGCATGCTCCCACATTATTTTGCTATGTAGCCGACTTGGGTCTCCACGGGCTCCGAAGGACTGCACAAGGGCAGCACCCTTAGTTGACACCCTTCAGAAGGCACCCAAGGGTTGGCACCCAAAGGGTCCTGCCCTCGCAATTATACCTGCAGCAGGGGGGGGAGGGAATCAGGATGAGTGGCAGCAACCCTCCTCCAATCCAGGCCTCTGGAAGGGAACCCTCAGGCAGGTCGAACACCGGGTTGCTACTTTGTAAACAAGGTTCTTTGAGATGGCTCTAAACATTCTCACTTGTAACAAGTGAGAATTCTCACAAGTGAGAATGTTTTGAGCCATCTCGAAGAACCTTAGTTTACAAGGTAGCAACCTTCAGCTACAGACTCGGATGTCCAGATGATCTGGGGCTCTGGGGAAAAGATCAGGGGCTCCAGCCCGGTCAGCCCCCCCTCCTAGTAACACCCCTGATTAAACCCCATTGTGTGTAACAGAGAATTTCACAGTAGAGACCACTATTAGGTATTTCAGGTGGAAAAGACCTTATCTTGCGGATATAATCACAACTTTACAGAATATAAGCTTTAAACAGCAGGCAGGACCCAAATAAGTCATTAACAAGCAGATGACTAATTTTAAATTCCAATGTAGACTTAAAAGAAATCTTACATATTGATATAGGGATGTATCTATCAGTAGTTGGAGTCCAATCTATTATGCCATCATCAGCTTAAGAATGGATCAGAAACAGAGCAAGTGATTGCATGTGTTGTAGCTTAGTCATCAGAAGCGTAGGGTCTTGATGAGAGAAAGTGTGTTTTAGACAAGCGCCTCCACACCCCATTACCCACCCATCCTGCATGTTGCAGGGCTGCATAGGACACCAATGTGGCCCTGCAACATGCATGATGGATGGGTTTGGGTGGGGATGCACTCGTCTAAACACACCCTGAGTGATTTCCAATCCAAAGGAAACCAACTCCAGCTAGCAAAGAATCTTCCTATTCTTGTGATCCTTATTAGTTTAGGAATTGCTGTAGCCAGATTTTGAGGCCCTCAGAGGATTGCCACCTTTTTCCTGAGGAGTTAACCCAAAAAGATGCAGGGCCATGCCAGAAGGGGCAGGGCAAGGGGGACTCTCTCACTCTATTTCCAACAGATATTTATTTATTTAAATGTATACCCCACCCTTCCCCAAAGGCTCAGTGTGGCTTACGATAATTATAAAAAACACAAAATATAATAATAATATTTTTTTTAAATGCCAGAAAAATCCCTTACAGAAAACTCACCCTCAGCCAGAAACCCACCCACCTCAACCCTTATCTCCCAACTGCCAAATGTTTTGCTTTAGCTGTCTCCTTTTCCGCTTTTCTGGCTTGTCTTTTGCCCTGTGTTGCCCCAGCCTTCATGTGTCATGAAGGAAGAGAAGAGGCGAGAAGCAGCCTGGTATCCTACCCAGCCATTTATACGGAACATGCTACATATATATGTTACATATAACTACCTACACTGGGACAGAGTAAATCAGCATAGCACCATCTTCTTCAGCTGGTACTCTGACATAGGCCAAACCTCTGACCTGCCGTATTTTAGAGTTACAGCAGTAAGAACAGTTGGGCAATAGAACTAGTTTCCGACGAAGGTTCTGAAATGTGCCAGAGAGGCCTTGCCTGGAACGAGCAAGTACAGCTTGTTGTGGAATTGCAAAAGGAAGTGAAAGAACATTATTCTTTCAGATCTGTCACGTTTTCTGCATTGAATGAGAGAGTAATGCATTTGAGAGAGCAGTTATCTCCTGACCTAACCATGCAAGCAGGGTATTGAAAACAAAGTGGCCTTCCCATCTCTCTGAGGTACTAATGGGCTACTTGTAGCTGGCTGAGAGTTCTGCGTAGCAGCAAGCAGTAAAAGTAGCTTCTGACCTCTGGCCGGGGTCTTTTCTGGGCTGCCTGGTTTACCCAACTGCCCATGAAGATGGATAGGTAGTCGTCGTCAGCAGCAGCAGCAAATATAGTGTCCACTGGGCATTCTGTGCTCAAACTAGGAACTGCTCCTTCATTTTCCTTTAAAGATGTTGACAGAGGTGACACAAGTGTGCAGTACTCAGGACTCCTGTCATGACTACAACAAAGGTTAGCCACTTTGCCATACAGCTACTGCCGTTGTGGCTGCCTTGCAAACAGATAGCTTGAAAACAGATAGTCTTGCAAACATGAACCTTTGTTAAAGCTGCATTGCTTGCTAGAAAATAGTTTTTGTGTATGATTTTAATGTTTATGCTTATATTTTGCCGAAAGCCTACCATTCCTTCTTGCCTTACACCAACATGGCTACTTCCTGGTGATGGCTACTGAATTTGTTGAAGGAACTGAAATGCTTGTATTAATTGTTTTGTATGCTGTTAGCAATTAAAGCACAAAATTGTAGTGGTTTAGAGCTTTGGTGTGAGTTTACCCCTTTGCCCCATTTATTTGGCCATAATTTTTGGACGCCTATGTTTTATGGAACTCATGTAGATAATAAGAACAGAACACATGAGGTAACCAGATGTGAAGTGTGGACCTATGGATTGATATGCTCGAGTTATATCTTGATATATGAACCCTGTAGGCTGGAACACAGTTCAGGTGCTTGTAAATGGTGCCCATCTCCACTGAATTATATGATCCTTCATGAGATAGAGCCCCAAAGCATGTGTGTAGCATTAACACATGCCATTAGATGGAATGGAGGGCAGGTGAGTTGGCCCCCTGTTTTGGAATGTTGACAGATTGACTGACATTGTGGACAGGCTGACTTATTACCCTACCACTAAGGATTAATTATTAATTATTATTATTATAAGCACTTGCATAGTACCAGCTGTGTACCTGGCGCTTTGCAGAACAATGAGATGGACGCGGTCCCTGCCTATGGCTTACAATCTAAAAGACTCGGAGGGGGGAGACAAGGAGAGGGGACATAGGGAGAGACAAGGTATAAAACATTCCAGTGGATGGGAAGTCTCAGGTGTATGTGCTTGACTTGGTTGCAGTCAGGGGGAGGGCAGACAGTAAATGATGAGAGGAAAGTTCTAGCAATCATCGGGGAAGGCGGCGAGGAAGAGGTGGGTTTTGAGGAGGGATTTGAAGGAGCGGAGGGAGGAGGCAAGGTGGATGTGGGCAGGGAGGGAGTTCCAGGCATGGGGGTCAGTAAGGGAGAAGGGACGAAGGTGGTTAGGGGAGCAGGGGAGATGAGGGAGAGCGAGGGAGGGGGTAGAGGAGGAGCGGAGAGTGCGTGTAGGAATGTGTAAGGAGATAAGGGATGAGAGGTAAGGGGGAGCCAGGTTGTGAAGGGCTTTGTAAGTAAATACCAGGAGTTTGTGAAGGATGCGTTGGGGGAGGGGGAGCCAGTGAAGTGAGGAGAGGAGAGACTGCACGTGGTCGAAATGACAGGCTGAGTGGATGACCCTAGCAGCGGAATTTCGGATGAAGATAAGGGGGGATAGATGAGAGCGGAGGAGGTCAGCAAGGAGGAGGTTGCAGTAGTCAAGGCAGGAGATGACCATAGCATGAACAAGGGTTTTGGCTGAGGAGGCAGAGAGAAAGGGGCAAATCTGAGCAATGTTATAGAGGGCAAAGCGACAGGGCTTGGCAACAGAGTCGATGTAAGGTTTAAAGGAGAGGTGAGTATCGAAGACGAAGCCCAAACTATGGGCTTGGGGAACAGGACAGATGGTGACACCATCAATAAGGATGGATAGAGAAGAGGGAGGAAAGATATGGAGTTCAGTCTTAGCCATGTTGAGCTTGAGCTGGCGTTCGGACATCCAGGCGGAGATATCAGAGAGACAGTTGATGAGGTGAGCTTGGACAGAAGAGGACAGAGAGGGGGTGGAGAGATAAAGTTGAGTGTCATCAGCGTAAAAGTGATATTGGAAGCTGTGGGAGGCAATGAGTTTGCCCAGGGACAGGGTGTAGATAGAGAAGAGGAGAGGACCCAGGACAGAGCCTTGGGGAACCCCTACCGAGAGGGGAAGGGAGGAGGAGGTGGAATTGGGAAGAGACACATTGAGGGAGTGATCAGAGAGGTAGGAGGTGAACCAGTCAAGGACTGAGCCACAGAAGCCCAGGGAGAGAAGAGAGTCCAGTAGGAGTGAATGGTCAACACTGTCAAAGGCAGCAGAGAGGTCAAGGAGGACAAGAATGGAGTAGAGGTGCTTAAAGTTAGTGACAATTAGATCATTGGTAATCTTGTCAAAGGCAGTTTCAGTGGAGTGAAGGGGGAGGAAGCCAGATTGGAGAGGGTCCAGGGAGGAGTTGGCAGAGAGGAATTCCAGACAGTGGGAGTAGGCAACATGTTCCAGAAGCTTAGAGGCAAAGGGTAGGAGGGAGACCGGCCGGTAACTAGAGGGGTCGAGGGTGGACTTTTTGAGGATGGGAGAGACACTGGCATGCTTGAAGGTGGAGGGGAAGGAGCCAGTGGAGAGGGAGAGATTAATGACATGTAAAAGGGGGGGGTAACAGTGGGAGCAATGGAGGTGAGGAGGCGGGAGGGGATTGGGTCAAGTGGGCAGGTGGAGGGGTTGGAAGAAGAGAGCAGGGAGGTGATTTCCTCGAGGGAGGCGGGAGGGAGGAGAGGAGAGTGGGGAAGGGGGAGGGGGTGGAGAGGGAGCGAGGGGAGGCGATGGGTGGGAGGCAATGTCGTAGCGAATCTTGTCAATCTTTGAGGTGAAGAATGACGCGAGATCCTGAGCAGAGGGGGGAGGGGTGCAGGGGGGCTTGAGAAGGGAGTCAAAGGTGGACAAGAGGCAGTGAGGGTCATGAGAGTAGGATTCAACCCGGGAGGCATAGTAGTTTTGCCTCGCCAGGGAGATAGCGGAGGAGAGGGAGAATTTAAAGTGGAGGAAGTCAGGGTGGGAGCGGGATTTGCTCCAGAGGCATTCAGCAGTCTGAGTGCAGGAGCAGAGGGTAGCGGATAGTAGGGGTGAGCCAGGGACGAGGGTTTTGGGGTCGAACGGGGCAGGAGGAGAGGGGGGCAAGAGAGTCGAGGGTCGTGGTGAGAGAGGCATTAAGAGAAGAGATGG
>QEPC01003117.1:4892126-4906389 GCA_003113815.1 Sphenodon punctatus
AGTTGAGTGTCATCAGCGTAAAAGTGATATTGGAAGCTGTGGGAGGCAATGAGTTTGCCCAGGGACAGGGTGTAGATAGAGAAGAGGAGAGGACCCAGGACAGAGCCTTGGGGAACCCCTACCGAGAGGGGAAGGGAGGAGGAGGTGGAATTGGGAAGAGACACATTGAGGGAGTGATCAGAGAGGTAGGAGGTGAACCAGTCAAGGACTGAGCCACAGAAGCCCAGGGAGAGAAGAGAGTCCAGTAGGAGTGAATGGTCAACACTGTCAAAGGCAGCAGAGAGGTCAAGGAGGACAAGAATGGAGTAGAGGTGCTTAAAGTTAGTGACAATTAGATCATTGGTAATCTTGTCAAAGGCAGTTTCAGTGGAGTGAAGGGGGAGGAAGCCAGATTGGAGAGGGTCCAGGGAGGAGTTGGCAGAGAGGAATTCCAGACAGTGGGAGTAGGCAACATGTTCCAGAAGCTTAGAGGCGAAGGGTAGGAGGGAGACCGGCCGGTAACTAGAGGGGTCGAGGGTGGACTTTTTGAGGATGGGAGAGACACTGGCATGCTTGAAGGTGGAGGGGAAGGAGCCAGTGGAGAGGGAGAGATTAATGACATGTAAAAGGGGGGGGTAACAGTGGGAGCAATGGAGGTGAGGAGGCGGGAGGGGATTGGGTCAAGTGGGCAGGTGGAGGGGTTGGAAGAAGAGAGCAGGGAGGTGATTTCCTCGAGGGAGGCGGGAGGGAGGAGAGGAGAGTGGGGAAGGGGGAGGGGGTGGAGAGGGAGCGAGGGGAGGCGATGGGTGGGAGGCAATGTCGTAGCGAATCTTGTCAATCTTTGAGGTGAAGAATGACGCGAGATCCTGAGCAGAGGGGGGAGGGGTGCAGGGGGGCTTGAGAAGGGAGTCAAAGGTGGACAAGAGGCAGTGAGGGTCATGAGAGTAGGATTCAACCCGGGAGGCATAGTAGTTTTGCCTCGCCAGGGAGATAGCGGAGGAGAGGGAGAATTTAAAGTGGAGGAAGTCAGGGTGGGAGCGGGATTTGCTCCAGAGGCATTCAGCAGTCTGAGTGCAGGAGCAGAGGGTAGCGGATAGTAGGGGTGAGCCAGGGACGAGGGTTTTGGGGTCGAACGGGGCAGGAGGAGAGGGGGGCAAGAGAGTCGAGGGTCGTGGTGAGAGAGGCATTAAGAGAAGAGATGGCAGTGTCAGGGGAGGAGGAGGAGGAGAAGACAAGAGAGGGGAGGGGGAGGAAGCAAAATCTAAATTAGTAATAGCCTGTAGATCACGGAAGGGGCGTGGAGCTGGGGAAGAAGATGGGGGTTGGTGGGAGAGGTTGAAGGAAGCAAGGTGATGGTCAGATATGGGACAAAGGTCAAAGGAGAGGTCAGTAGCAGGACAGTTTCTGGAGAAGATGAGGTCAAGAGAGTGGCCGTCAGTGTGGGTGGGGGAATCAGTCCAGAGGCGGAGATCAAAGGAGGAGGTTAGGGAGAGAAAGCAGGAGATAGAGGACTGGAAAGGTGCATCAACATGGATGTTGAAGTCACCAAGAATGAGAGTGGGGGTATCATCAGAGAAGAAGAATGTAAGCCAAGATTCAAAGTCTGGAAGAAAAGAGGATTTTTACACCTTGCTAGGTCCACAGCTTCCCCCTCTGGCCATTACTTATGACAAACTTAAAAGGTTTTTGAAGAATAATGTTTTGGTCACACAATATTTGAAAGCTACTGCTTATAATTTGTTACATGACAAAGTTGTCATGACTCATGAAGGAGATAATCTTGTAAGAATAGCAACAGAAGAAACCCATCTTACTGTCCATCATTGGTGGGATATATTTTATGGTTGGTTCCCCCAAAGCAGATGCATTTTTAACTTTGGTATTGCACCCTATTGTAATTGTATTAAGTATTATGTTATTAATTTTTTGTTGAATGTTTTATATGTGTCATTGCATGCGTAAGATGTTGCATTGTTTAAAGAAATGTGAAACAGGATTACAGGCCTCAGTTGGAAGAATATAAATAATCCAGCGGTGGAGTGTAGTGAAAAGATTGCGAGAAGACCTTTGTACACCGGTGGAGCCAGATTAGTGGGCATTTATATATCTTATTTTGGCCTGCATATGCTGTAGAATCCATCTTGATTGACATATGTGTAAAAACATATATGTAATGTAAAAATTGAGAACTGGCAACTCATTTCATGTAATGGATGTATCGTATGTAAGCCTCTTTGGCAACTTTTCTGTATTGTATATTTTGTTGTTTAGAATGTCAAGGCCAGCTGGCAATGTTATGGGAAGCTCTTCTCAGTTGAGCTTGCTAGAAAAGCTTCTTAATTGGATGACTCAGGC
Source organism: Sphenodon punctatus (assembly GCA_003113815.1). Taxonomy (NCBI): domain Eukaryota; kingdom Metazoa; phylum Chordata; class Lepidosauria; order Sphenodontia; family Sphenodontidae; genus Sphenodon; species Sphenodon punctatus. The sequence goes on from QEPC01003117.1 coordinate 4,894,461, forward strand.
AGAAAGGAGGCAGCTGCACTAGCTAGAATTGGTTACACATGTGCAGGATTTGTAAGAGTGAGTGTGTAATATCAGAATCGTATAAGAGACAGCAGCTGGGGTCCCATCTTTGGAACTTCACTGCTAACCTGTGTCGCTGTCACGGGGGTCACGGGGTTCCACACACGCTGCCCTAGTTTGACTCGGTCAGAGCAAGGATCTTGCGGAGACAGAATGCCTGTCAGGATAGTGGTTGGGCCTTCACCTCTAATTAAAGAGAACAGGCCCCTATCATCATAGGGCGCTACTGACCGAGAAACCAAGGCTGCCCCTAAAACAGTTATTCTACACATATGCACGATGCTAGGGAGGACAGGTATTGAGGGTTCACCATTGGGGGTGCGCAAGGGCCCACGGGGAGGGAAGACTCCGGGCACTCACCTCAGATACACCAGGTCCCGAGGTTGAGGAGGGGGAGGGGGACACGCACACTAACCAAGCACACTCACACTCATAGATTCACGCTCACAGTCATGACTCAGGTAAGGTTGGGGTGGTTAATCCAGTCTCACGGGGCAATGTCAATCTCCAGATCCAAGTCTTAGCCAGTCTTCACAAACGCACACAGGGGCCGGTTTCAACGAATCACCAGTGCCACTTCTCAGGCAGCACTGGCTTTTACTCCCTAGGCCCTGCCCCTGTACGTGCCCGCAGCCGCTCTGAGCAGCGCGGCAGGGGCAGGGGAATCCCCACGTTGCTCGTTGCGACTGGGGGCGTGTTCCCAACTTGCGCCTCTGCCGCCATAGCCGGCGGCCTCTGGGAGGGAGTCCCTGTATTGTGTGCTGCTGCCAGGGGCGTGTCCGCCGTGCGGAGTTTCGGCGCCGGGGCTGGCTGCGCCAGGGCCGGCACTCTCAACAGATGGTGCGGCCCCGGCAAGCTCCTAGGATCTAGGGACAGGAGAGGGCCCTGCCGGGGTGTTCTGGGAGGTCCGAGAACCCCGCCTCTCCACCTATTGCTGACAGTATCCCCCCCTCGAGGCCGCTGGCCCCCAGCATGATGAGGACCCGGTTTTTGGGGGTGTCGTAGATGGAAGGTACAGAGGAGCCGGGGAGTCGACACATGGGAAGCGGGTTCCCAGGAGCGTTCCTCCAGGCCATACCCAACCCAGTCTATCAAGTAATGCAGGCACCCCCGGAGCACCTTGGAGTTGAGGACTGCTCAGACCTCGAACTCGGGGCCGGTGGCCAAAATGTTGATGGGACCTGGGGAAGTGTCAGCGTCCTGTGCCTGTGAGAGGAGGCACAGGACGCTGTGCCTCCTGTGCCTCTTTCATGTTTCCTTGTTCCTTCTTCAACAAGGAAACATGAAAGGTGGGGTGTATTCATACATGGGGTGGTAATTGTACCTTATAGGTCACGTCGTTGATCTTTTGCTGGATAGGGAAGGGTCCGATATAAAGGGCATCTAACTTGGCGGAGGGACAGGCTGAAGGGTAGTGTCGCCAGTCAACCCACACCAGGTCCCCCGGGCAGAGGGGAGACTACTTCCGCCTGTGTTTGTCACCCTGCATCTTGTAACGTTGGCGGGCTTGTAGCAACATTCGGCGAGATAATAGTTGGGCTTCCTAGATTTGTTGGATAAGGGCCCCCATGGCTGGGACCAAGGCTGGGGGGGGGGGTATCCAAAGTGCCTAATTGCGGGTGAAACCCATAGGTTACATGGAAAGGGGAGGTTCCCAGGGACGCATTTGGGGCGTTGTTGTAGGTGAATTTGGCCAGGGGGAGCCACGTGTACCAGTCATCTTGTAGATAGTTCACATAACATCGCAAGTATTGTTCCATATTTTGGTTCACGCGTTCCACCTGGCCATTTGCTTGCGGGTGATAGGCTGTAGTAGGTCTTAGGGTGACTTGCAGTGACTGAAACAACGACTGCCAGAATTTGGACGTGAATTGTGTGCCCTGATCGCTGAAGATTTCACGGGGCCATCCGTGGAGTTTGAAGACATGGCGGATACAAAGGAGTGCCATGCGTTTCGCTGATGGTAACCCCTTGCAAGCGATGAAATGTGCCATTTTTATAAAGTGGTCAACTATGACCAAGACCGTAGTGTATCGCCGGGAGGGCGGTAAGTCCACTACAAAATCAAGTCCTACTCATTGCCAGGGTCCCGTGGGGAGTGGGAGGATTTGCAGGAACCCCGCTGGTGCTCGCCGAGGAACTTTTGTTCGGGCACAGGTGGTGCAACTAGACACATGTTCTTGTACATCTTGCCACAACGCGGGCCACCAAAAGGAATGCTGAATCAGTTGTTGCATCCTTTCCATGCCCGGATGTCCCGCCATCGGAGCCTCATGATGTGTCCAGAGAACCTGGGCTTGACACGAGGGGGGCACAACAATACGTCCTTGGTGGCGCCAGAGTCCGTCAGCGAGTTCGGGTGGTTGTTTTTCCACTGGTCCTAATTGTCGTAGGGTGGCCCTACGAAGTTCATCAAGGCCTAGGTAGGTTGCCGAAAAGGTCCTTGTCTCTAAAATAGGTTCAGAGGGGGTAGGGTTGCAGGGTTGTTTGTCTCGATAATGGGATAAGGCATCCACAAGGATATGGAGTTTGCCTGGGCGATAGCGAATGTGGAAATCGAAATGGGCAAAGAAGAGTGCCCATAGCGCATGCCGTGCGTTTGCAATATGGGCAGTTTGCAGGAAGGTCAGATTTTTATGATCCGTGACCACCGTGATGGGATGTTGTGCCCCTTCGAGGTAATGCCTCCACGTTTCAAATGCCGCCTTGATCGCGAGAAGTTCGCGGTCCAAAATAGAGTAGTTTCGTTCCGCAGGCGTGAGTTGACGGGAGTAGTAAGCGCAGGGAAGAAGGGTCTCAGGGTCTTTGGTGGGTTGTAAGAGAACTGCTCCAATAGCCCGCCCAGAGGCATCGGCTTCCACGCAGAAGGGCTTCGCAAAGTCGGGGTGCTGCAGCAGGGGGGCGGTCGTGAACGCTTTTTTCAGGAAATCAAAACTATATTGTTGGGCTGATTCCCAGGCATAGGGTTGATTCTTTTTTAATAGCTGCGTCAACGGAGCGGTAATTTCGGCATAGTTTGGAATGTATTGGCGGTAATAGTTGGCGCTTCCCAGGAAGCATTGAAGGGGTTTTACAGCCTTGGGTGGAGGCCAGTCTCGCAGGGTCTCTATTTTTTGCGAGTCCATCATCACACCGACGGGGCTAATCACGAAGCCGAAGAAGCTTACCGTCGTTAAGTGAAACGAACACTTTTCTCGCTTGCAATACAGCTTGTTTGCTCGTAGACGTTGTAGCACCTCCCGGACATGTAGGATGTGTTCTGCTAACGTCAGGGAATAAATTAGAATGTCGTCGAGGTACGCGACGATGTATATGTCCAAGATATCTCAGAACACATCATTGATGAGATGTTGGAAGGTGGCCGGGGCATTAGCAAGGCCAAATGACATCACACAGTATTCAAATAACCCATACTGGGTACGGAATGCCGTCTTCCATTCATCCCCCAATCGGACTCGTAGCAAGTTATAGGCTCCACGGAGGTCTAATTTCGTGTAGACTCGTGCTCCTTGAAGCCGGTTTAGCAATTCAGGGATTAGGGGGAGCAGGTATCTGTTTTTAATGGTGATCTTATTTAACCCCCTATAGTATACACACGGTCGTAGGCCCCCATCTTTTTTTGCCACGAAGAAGATGGGGGCTCCCACCGGGGAGTTAGAGTGCTGAATAAACCCCTGCCGTAGGTTGTCATCCAAGTAGATCCGGAGCGTGTGGAGTTCCGGCGCCGCTAACGCATATATTCGTCCAAACGGTGGTTCAGTTCCGGGGAGTAGGTCGATGGGGCAGTCATAGGGATGGTGGGGGGGAAGCTCCATCGCCTGGGTCTTACTGAAGACATCGGCATAGTCGTGGTATACTGCTGGTAGTCCTTCGTGCCGGTCTTCCGGAATAGGAGCTGTGGTAGCACTGATGGTTGCCCCAGGGGCTGGGCGAAGGCAGGACGTAACACAATGGTCGGAATTGAACTGCAGCTGTTTGGTTGACCAAACAATGCAGGGATCATGTTTTTGGAGCCATGGCGCCCCAAGCACCAGCTGAAATAGGGGGGTGCAAACAAGATCAAAGGAAAGTTGCTCGTAATGCTTCCCAATAGCACACCCCATAAGTTGTGTACATCTAGTAACTGGCCCCGAGACCAGGGGAGAGCCGTCAATGGAGTGTACCACCTCCGGGGGTACCTTTGGTTGGGTTGGGATAGACCAGCAAGCTACTAAGTGTGTATTGATAAAGTTCCCTGAAGCCCCGGAGTCTACGAGGGCCCAGCTAACTATAGACACATGCAGGGACAGAGTTAAGGTCACGGGTACTCGTAAGTGTGGGGTCTGGCCGGGCACGGGCCTTGGGGCTTTCGTTCCAGTTATGACCGAGGCGACCCCTGCCCACCTCGGCCCCGGCCGTTTCCCACATCCCGCCGATGGGGAGGTAGCATCGGGCACTCCTCAATGAATTGGGAAGGGTCCCCACAGTAAAAGTAGGAGCGGGAAACCTGGCGGCGCTCCCGCTCTTCCCTTGACAAAGGACCCCGCGAGGCCCCAAGCTGCATCGGCTCAGGCTCCGGGAGTTTAGGGGGGCTTGGCAGGGGGAGGGGTCACACCCAGCCTGGGCGTGCGTCTTGGCGTTTTTCTCATTTTCGTTCTGTTAGGCGCTCCTCTATCTGGAGCGCTAGGTTGGCCAGGCCTTCCCAGGTAGCCGGAGAGTCTACTAGGGCTAACTGATCCTTTATCTCTTCCCCTAATCCTCTCTTAAACATTACCTTCAGCAAGCTATTTGGCCATTGTAATTCGAGGGCCAGTTGCTGGAACTGGGTAAGGTATTCCAGAAGTCCCCCTTTGTGCTGTCGGAGGGTCAAGATTAGGGCTTCAGCGTCTTACGTTCGATGGGGGTGATCGAACAGGAATGTGAATTCTTTCACGAATTCTGTATAATTACTCAACAGGGGACTGTCCCCCTTAAGAAGAGTAGTGGCCCACTCCAAGGCTGTTCCCCCTAGGTTACCAATAATAAAGGTCACCTTTTGTTCATCGGTCACATAGGTAGTTGGCTGTACCCTAAAGGTAAGCCGACACAAGGCCAGGAACCCCTGGAAGGCCTGTCTATTGCCAAGGAACTTGTCCACGTTGGGCCCCTTTGGTTCATGGGGTCCCAAGATGGGAGCCGCTGCTACAGGCGGAGGTGGGGGCGGAGCCCCCCCCTTTGGGTCAGGTCTACTTGGACTAGGCCCCCCTGTAACTGGGCAATGGCCGTGGCCATATCCCCTTGTTTGGCCTGGAGGTCCTTCACATCCATGGCCAGGGATTGAACGGCGTGCACTAGCTGTGAAATTTCCTTGGCAATATCTATGCCGTCTCAAGCCCATACCTGGGCCAGGGGAGGCTGGTGATTTTGTCACGGGGGTCACGGGGTTCCACACACACTGCCCTGGTTTGACTCGGTCAGAGCAAGGATCTTGCAGAGACAGAATTCCCGTCAGGATAGTGGTTGGGCCTTTACCTCTAATTAAAGAGAACAGGCCCCTATCATCATAGGGCACTACTGACCGAGAAACCAAGGCTGCCCCTAACACAGTTATTCTACATGTATGCACGATGCTAGGGAGGACAGGTAGTGAGGGTTCACCGTTGGGGGTGCGCAAGGGCCCACGGGGAGGGAAGACTCCGGGCACTCACCTCAGATACACCAGGTCCCGAGGTTGAGGAGGGGGAGGGGGACACGCACACTAACCAAGCACACTCACACTCATAGATTCAAGCTCACAGTCAAGACTCAGGTAAAGTTGGGGTGGTTAATCCAGTCTCACGGGGCAATGTCAATCTCCAGATCCAAGTCTTAGCCAGTCTTCAAAAACGCACACAGGGGCCGGTTTCAACTAATCACCAGCGCCACTTCTCAGGCGGCACTGGCTTTTACTCCCTAGGCCCCGCCCCTGTACGTGCCCGCAGCCGCTCTGAGTGGCACGGCAGGGGCGGGGGAATCCCCACGTTGCTCGTTGCGACTGGGGGCATGGTCCTGGTGGCCTCTGGGAGGGAGTCCCTGCATTGTGTGCTGCTGCCGGGGGCATGTCCGCCGCGCGGGGTTTCCGCGCCGTGGCCGGCCACACCAGGGCCGGCACTCTCAACAGATGGTGCGGCCCTGGCAAGCTCCTAGGATCTAGGGACTGGAGAGGGCCCCGCCGGGGCATTCTGGGAGGGCCGAGAACCCCGCCTCTCCATCTATTGCTGACAGTTGCACAGATGCTGAGGGGCGTAGCAGAACCTGGGACCCACCTGAGGATCATCTCACAGCCGTTTTGGAGTTCTCCAGTTTGCAGAAAGGTATGTGAGACACTTTTATTTTCTTCCAGCTGTAGCTGGAAGAAACTTAAATGCACAGCCACTGTTCATTATAAACAGGGGACTGCTGAAGTCCCGATTTTGAGGAAACCGCTTGCCCTACATTTCTGAAAATTTAACCCTGGCTGTAAGTTGCAAGAACCATCATACACAAAAAGTTTGAAGAAGATCCATGGGGAAAATAAAATGTTATGACTGTTTTAATGTTAATTGCTTGTGGTCAAAATGCACACCATCCTCACATATTTAAATCATCACTATCGCCTCCCCCTGGATGAGTTGAGCCCCCAAACTTCACAGGCTTTGAGAATGAGATCAATAACAAGTGCTTATGAAATATGATACTGATTGATGCAGCCAAAACTGAGATATTATGATAAAAAATTCAGTTCTGCAGGTGCACACATGTGCACTTGAGCTCCTCTCTCCTGTCGGAGAACTGGGGAAGTGGCTGCATCCCGCCCCCTGTGAGCTCTCCATTATAAACATGGAACTTCTGAAGCCCCGATTTTGAGGAAACTACTTGAGCTACATTGCTGAAAATTTATCCACGGCTATAAGTTGTGAGGACCATCATATGCACAAACTTTGAAAAAGAACCATTAGAAAAATAAAATGTTATAACTGCTTAAACATTAATAGAAACACAGCTCAGTTCTTCAACCTTGCACATGCTCGGTTGAGCAGCTGCTGACCTGAAAGGTATGTAACTCAACTTTTAAAAATCACGCAACTTTATGAGAAGGCAGCTCCGTCACAAAGACTTTACACTCCAGTCAGTTTTGTGTTCGTTACACAGCATCCTGCTTCCCTGGCTCCTGGAGAGGGCAGAGGAGCAGAGCCAGGAAGCGGGGCACTGTGTAACTGACATGAAAATTACTGGAGTGTAAAGTGTCTATGACGGAGCTGGCTTCTGAAAGATATGTGATTTTCAATAGTAGGGTTTAAAATCTACTTTTTACAATCACGTATCTTTCAGAAGCGAGGTATCTTTCACGTATCTTCCAGAATCACGTATCTTCCAGAATCACGTATCTGTCAAAAGAAAGGTGGTTCTTTGCAGAATAGCTGCCCAGGTTTTTGCAAGAGGAGAACATGATCTTTTCTTAGGTCACTCTTTCTTTCCAGGGTGGACACAGGGTGCAGCAGCACCCAGAAGGTAGGAACCGGAATGCCTGGCAAGGGCAGCAGCAGCAACCACCTGACCCATGCGGATTACGGATTGGGGGGGGCAGGATTGGTGCAGAGCCAGTCCATGCCTGGCCGGCACTGTGCCTGCTGTTTCCCCTGATTTTCAATCTCCTGGTTGGCTAGCTCTGTCACACAGACTTTGCTGATGCTCCTCTGCAAAGTTGCTCCACAGCTCGGTGCAATGATGTAAGAGGAGGAGACCCGGAGGGGCAGTCATTCTCCTGCTTCTCCTCCCGGAGTGCCCCCACCCACCCCTAGGAAAGTTATGGGATTTTAAAAAGTACAGTCACTCAGCTTTCCATAACACACAGCATAAGGAAGAGATGCAGCTAATTAATTACTATGAACTTTTATGCCATCCCTCTCCTGCCTTTTCCTCCTAGTGCTGCTGCAGCAGCAGCAGCAGCGCCACCCGATCAGACTGGGAGATAAAGCTGTTTGTTTACAAACTACGCCTCCCCATGTGCTGATCAGAAGGTTGTAGCCTTGTAACAAAGGTTCTTCGAAATGGCTCCCAACATTCTCACAACTCCTCCCCATGTGCTGATCAGAAGGTTGTAGCCTTGTAACAAAGGTTCTTCGAGATGGCTCCCAACATTCTCACAACTGGGTTCTGCATACTCACCCTATTAAAATAATAGACCACATGATGGTCTCGACCTCCTCTATTATAAAAAGCGCTCTCCCCCTCAGAATGAAAGATCGGGACTGGCGGGGGGTGAGGTCGGGGTTGGTGGGGGTTTGAGGTCAGGTCTTGCTGGGGTTGGTGGGGGGTGAGGTCGGGGGTTGAGGAGGGTGAGATTGGGGTTGGCGGGGGGTGAGGTCGGGGATTGGGGGGATGAGATTGGGTCTGGCATGGGGTGAGGTCAGGAGTTGCAGGGGCTGGCCGGGGGTGAGATGAGGCTGGCTGGGGGGGAGATCGGGAGATCTCACAATGCCCGCGCGCCCCCCTGATACATCCCTTGGCTCTGACCTGACACCCCCCCTACACCCACACCTACCTCCCACCCCCTCATCATAAAGTCTACATTAATATCCAGATATAACATATCACACAAAACCAGAGAATTAACCAAAACAAAAAACTTAACAGTTTAAAAAAACCTTAAATGCACAAGTTTTCTTCAAATAATTAATTTTTAAAAATCTCGACAATTACAATTAAAAAAACCTTCAACTCCATACATTGCAACAAAACATAAATGCCAAAAAAACATTTAATCAATAACTAAACTTTCCAATTTTCCCATTATTAAACATGAATTTCTTATAATTCGACAACATACAATTTTTTCACAGTTCATTGTCTGTGCTTTACATGTATACAAATTTAATACACTTAATACAATAAAGTGTTAACAATGTGAGTGTATATAACATTATACAATTCGTTCTACACAGTGCAGTTGTGTACAAACAGACTTAATGCACTGTGAAAAAATTGTATGTTGTCGAATTATGATAAGAAATTCATGTTTAATAATGGGAAAATGGGAAAGTTTAGTTATTGATGAAAATGAATAAAAGTATGTATGGTAAGGAATTAAGTACATATATTACATGTATGTTGATGATGGTAAAATATTAAATATTGGTTGAATTTTGAAATAATTTCAATGTTTTTTGGCGTTTATGTTTTGTTGCAATGTATGGAGTTGAAGGTTTTTTTAATTATAATTGTCCAGATTTTTTATTTATTTATTTGAAGAAAGCTTTTGTGCATTTAAGTTTTTTTTAAACTGTTAAGTTTTTTGTTTTGGTTAATTATCTTTTATGCTGTATATAAAATAAAATAGCTTTCTTGGCACCATATTGTTTGAGCTTTCACTATACTGATCCAAAAGAATAAACAATTTCAATACAGCCCATGCATTTCTACTCAGTGGACATGTGTGCAAATGCCCATCTAAAAGTGGCAGTAGGCGGGTACGTGCTCCTGCAACCAGTATACCTCCACCCATCCCCACCCATCTCCCCGCACTGAGCAACCTGGTGTTTTTCTGGTTACTCCATGAGGGGGCATGAATGGGTGGTGCGTGGGTGCACACCCAGTGCACACGCATCCCCCCCTGTGTGAACACGCACACACGATGGGTGTGTACTCTCCACTGAGTGCACACAGAAAAACCTCCCAGCTGTATCCATTTAGTAACGGCTGTTTTCTAGTGATTGAACAAAAACCAGTAGCCAGGTCCACTGGTAGAACCTAGAAAAGGTCAAACATTCACATTTGGCCCTTGAAATAGGGTACAGTTGTGATTTATTTCACTTGCTCTTATTAAAACAACAACAAAGCTTCTGTGCACTGGACTATGAGAGAGTCCACTCTCAGAGAAGCCACACAGGAGAAGATGCACCTGGAATGTAGGAAAAACTTTATACTTAATGGGAGGTACTCCCACTTAGTGGGAAGTACTTTATACTTTACACACATCCATGTGTCCAGTACTGCTGATTGTGCAAGGATGGTGTAGGACAAAGTAGCGGGTAATACTCTGATAGAGCTATGAAACAAATACTGGCAAAACAAAAGTTCATGTCTAGCTTATGAAAGGAATTATAGAGCAGCAGGAACAACTCTGTTAGCTTAGGCATCTGCGTCGCACCATTATAATCATTATGGCATCCACCAAGCATTCATCAAGGTTCCTAGTTTTCTCTTTGTGATAGAAAACCAGAGGAGGACACAGCGAGCACGGGGCAGTGAGGACACGGAGTGGAGCTGAGGGGAAGCAGCCTGAAGGCACGTGCTGTGGAGGGGCAGGGGCTCTGCAGGTGGGGGAGTGCCACAGATCTCCTGTGGCTTGGGGGGGCATGGGCCCTATGAATTGGGGAAGTCAGGTCTTCTGGACATGGCGAAGAGAAGACAGGAGGTGGGACTATTTGGGCCCTTAGTGGCTTCCCCGAGTGCCAGCCTGTATATGGTCCCGCTTTCGAATTGGCAGAGCGGTCCGGGGTCAGGCTGGGAGGAGGAAGCAGCGAGTGCAGAGCAGTGGAGGGGAAGCAACCTCAAGGCATATGCTGGGGGGGGAGGGGGGAGAAGCTCTGCATTTGGACAGGTGCAACAGACTTCAATGTATTTATTTATTGGACTGTTGGTGGGCCAGATAGCTGCAAAACTGCGTAAAAACAAAAATATTACAATAATATGTGGTGGTCTAACTCATACGTGTATATATTGTGGTATGGGAAAGTCAACTAGCATTTACATGTAATGACAGAAAAACAGATTTTGGGTTTTTTAATCAGAGAATTTATGGGGTTTTTTATCAGAGAATGTCGTTTTTGCTGCAGAAAACTAGGATTCCTGTTAATCATAAAATTTGAATGGTATGTCCTATCAGTGTGAAAACTGGTAGGAAGGATTTCCTGGGAGAGGTGTGAAATGTGTACAAATTTTAAGTCAATCAGTTAAAAATGAGTTACAGCATAGGCCCAGTACCTACCTTCAAGCACTGAAAGAGGGAGCTCAGGGAAAGAGAGCAGAGATGAGGGTCTGCACTCAAGGATAGGTCATGGATCCATAGCATAGATTCATGATCTGGATCTTCCCCTTCCTTCCCCTATCCTAAAGCACACATCTTAAGACCCACCTGTAAATTTTATTCACCTGGCAGGACAGTGCTTGACTAATTTTCAAAGTGGCCCATGGGAGGGGAAAGCTTGCCCTTCCCTGCCTATGTCATAGGTCTACTTCCTATCATCGAGATCCAGGATTTGGCTCACAGGCTGGAGTTGTGCCCAGTGCCCACCCCCACCTGCTCTCATTTATTTGTAAATCGAGACTGTCTTGTGACGTGCAATTAACCAGTGAGATTGGAGAATTCATTTGCATACCATGGGAAATGCAAATGAGGCAGGCAAGATTCATTTAGATGCCAAAAGAAGCAGTAGCTATAGAGGATCACAAACTAAACTGGAAATAAGGAGGGGCTGTTGCCAGGACAGAAATATCTGAGATAGGACACAGGCTGGAGTAGTTCCTTTCACTCTGCTCAGTGTGGGTCTTGCCTCAACCGAAGCACAGTGATCCTTTTGGGATCATCCTACACTTTAGATGCTGACTCTAGTGTGGACTCAGAGGAGAGAAACAAAGACAAAGGGCTTGGAATGCAAGACTGGCAAGAATAGGTTCGAGGATCAGGACATGTTCAGCCAAAAGAGCTAAAGGCTGCAAGGGGGACATGAAGATTTTCAAAGCCAGAGCAGGCTGTTATTGGACATTGTTTGTTTGTATTTGTGGTGTCTGGGGCAGGGGTGGGGCAGGTGCTTGAGGGTGTTTATAGTGAGGAGGCCTTGGGGACTGATAGCACTCAGCGCTCCGGGGCAGCTTCCCTTAACTGGGGAGC
>QEPC01003117.1:4936638-4959059 GCA_003113815.1 Sphenodon punctatus
GCTCAGCCGCTGGTCCCGGGGTTTTTTAAACCCCCGCTACTTCCGGGTGGGGGGGGGAGGGGACAGGCCAACCCACGTGGCTGGCCTCTGCGATTCCCCCCTAGCCCCCCAACTCACGGCTTGTTCTTTTCTCCCTGCAGGTCAGCGGGCAGCGGCAACGATGATGTGGGCAGCAGCAGCAGAGCAGCCAGGCAGCGGAGCAATGAGACACACACACACACCCCGCCGGCGGCAGAGCTTCTCAGCCTCCGCAGCAGCAAGGCAGGTAGGTGGATGGTAGACGAAGATCCCCGCAGGCTCTTCAAGAGGGTAGTGGTCCTGCCCCCTGTGATTATGAGCCTAAAATCCCACTATGGCAGAGTGCAGCCTGACGGGGCTGTTGCCCCTTTAATAGAGCTAGGAGCGCCCGCCCAAGGGCAGGCTGGGCTCTAGCAGACAAAGTAACTGCTGTGAAGGGCTTGGCAGGGCCAGCCCAGCAGGTGTGTGTAAAACTGGGACTGAATACAGTATTGGGAGTGGGAAAGACACTGGCCCTTTAAGGGCTAAGGGACTGCAGGGCTAGCTCCGCCCACTCTAGAGATATAAGGAAAGACAGAGAAAGTCAATCTGTGCCTGGCTGCAGGAGAGGAAGGTTCTCTTCTGGGAGCGCTGCCTTCCTCTGATGGTGAGGAGGGCCAGGGCTCGGGTTCAGAGAGGCTGCGTATTGAGCTAAGAGGAAACTGGGTTCCGTATTGCAGTCTGGCCCAGTGAACAGAAATGAAAGGAACTATTGGGAGCCAGGGAGTTGCTGTCTGGCTGAAGGGTGGAGAACTGTGACCACCTGTATGTACAGAGGCTGTATATGTCTGTGTAAGGATGCTGTGTGATCATGGTGGAGAGCTGTATACACTTAGGACACTTTCACACCTGCAGGAAAGGGTCATTTGAAGATCAGGAGAGGGGAAGTGCCTGCAAATCAGACATCTTCAGTCAGGTCAGAATGCTGAGACATGCCTGATTGCAGCTGTTATGCATGTTTGCAAAGGTTTTTACACAGGCATATAAACTTCTGCCATATCCCCTCCACGCTGAAGAGCCCTAACTTAATCAAGCTTCTCTGCTTACGGAAGTAATTCCTGAGGCAACTAGGGATGGGCAAACGCGGTTCGGAAGTTCAGAGTTCAGATCGAACTCAACCAGTTCAGTCAACCAAACCGAACTTTCGAACCGAACCAAATTTCCGAACTCGGTTCTGTTCGCCCATCCCTATAAGATAATATTCCATTTGGTTCAATGGGGTTTGAATTTCCAAACTCTGTTTGGAATTTCAGAGTTCAAACTGAATTTCCAAACTCGGTTCTGTTCACTCAGCCCTAGAGGCAACTGCCATTCCTGCCAGAAACTGATGCAAATGCCTGTGGTTTCTTATTATTCCAGTGTGCATGTTCCCATGTGTGATAGCTGCTATGAGTCCTTGCAGGACCAGGCCACCAAAGAAAGAAATCAGTACCTGCAGAGAGCCATCTCCTGGTAGCCTCAGAGCGACAAAGCAAGTCTTTGCCCTTTAAGGGATTGGTGGCCAAAAAGCCAACATAGGGTGAATTGTGCTCAGCCAACAAGCTGAGCTTCAGCCATAAAAACCAGAACCAAAGAACTCTAAGGAGAACCAGACTGAAGCTTGACTCATGGCAGCAGTCTGCCCTTTTAGGCTCCCTGCGAAACCTCCCCAGACTTGCTCAGCTGAGGATGCCTGGACTTTAGGCCAGGAGAACTGTTGCTGCCTGGATAAAGGCCTGACTTGGGGCAAGGGATTGCATGGACTAATTGAACTGATTATATTGAGTTACAGTTAAGAGGCTATGATGGTGTGCTGCTGAAAGGACATTTGTATAACAGAGTAAAGAGCTACTTCCCTACGCATGAGTGACTTTTGGCTGAATTCCTGGATAATTAGGACAGGGTGGGGTCTGGTCCTGCAAGGACTCATCTTGGGAACAGCATCCTGTCACACCCACCAATAGGACTCCTGCAATCTTCTTAAGGTTCTGGAGATGGAGGGGTGTCACCTACTGCCCTTATATTTGTCGTGCTTCTTGTTTCCAGAGACGCACAAATCTGCTATTTTACAGGTGACAGAAAACACAGAGCTGCCCTGGTGAGGTGAGCTTTTCAAAGGTTCACTATTAGAATTCATTTGTGTGTGTGTGTGTGTGTGTGTGTGTGTGTGTGTGTGAGAGAGAGAGAGAATAAATATAGAGATTGTTTGGCATGCTTGTCACTCCACAATCCCCAGTCTGTAGCAGGATGAGCCATTCCTTTAATGCCACCATCTACGCTGGAGCCATTCCTACAAAGAATTGTTTAAGGGATAAAAGAAAGGAATGAGGCCTTTTTGGTCTTTCTTTTCACCCAGCAGGATCCTTGGAGCTCTTTCATCACTAGAGAGGCACCAGTCTGCTCCCAGCTCCTCAGTGAGCCAGGCAGCCTCTTGTACTTCCTGATGCCTCCTCTAGAGCTGTCAACATTTCCAAAAGACTATGCGGGAAATCTATAGCGTTCAGCGGTGTAGTGATAGAGCTGTGGTTTTGACTTCCTGCCTGAAACAAACTTCCATCCTCCCTCCCACCCCAATTTTTGGTAGAAACAGCCAATTCAACCATTAAATCACAGACAAAAAACAAACGCCCTGACCCCCAAACCACTGACTTTAGAGCAGCTCCATTGAAGCCCAGCGGGGTTACTCCAAAGGAAATGGTTTGTGGGTTGCAAAGTACCAGAAGTCACACTCCTGTGATCTGCTGTGTTTCAGTTTTCAGCAGGGGTGTAGCTACCATTGGACAAACAGGGACATTCGCCCTGGGGCCCGTACTGGCTGGGGGGCCCAATATCCAAGGTAGCTAAGCCACCTTTCCTCCCCACCCCCTTTAAAAAAGAATTGCCACCTGAGCTGGCTGGGGGCCCTACCAGCTGTTGTGTGGGCCCCTTCCCCCTCCCTGCCTGCATTGCAGCCACAGGCAGGGAGGGGCTCCATGCAGCACTCTGGTTCAGGCCAGGTCACACTCACAAGCCAGCGTGTGGGCAGCGAGCCGCAAGGGACAGAGTGCACCATGGGGCCAGCTTGCTGTCAGCCCAGAAGATGGATGGGCCCAGCAGCAGGCCACCAGCAGCACGCCACAGACTCTGCAGGCAGCAAGTCAGTCCCGAGCACCAGCAGCCCAGCGCCCCTAGGCCAGCCGAGCTGGGAGGTGCTTCTAGGCCAGCCGGCAGCTTCACTACCAACAGGAAAAAAGAAGCAGGGGGGCCTCACTGACATTTCTTGTTGCTGGGCCCATCCCAAGTTTTCAGTCCTGGTTTTCAGTCCATTGTTCTGACTTCTTAATATGGCTAAGAAAGGACTCTGTGTGTCCTCAAACTCTTTCTGTTTGGTGCACCAACTCAAACTGTTGGTGGTGCACACACTCGCCAACAGAACTACTTTGTCTTCATTTCTTATATTTGGGACCACAGGCACGCACACATCTATGCTGTCATATCTAGTTTACCCATGAACCTCCTGTGTTTGGGGCCCTTTCTGAATTGCCATGGGCTCTCCATAGGCTGGGGCTCCCCATGTTTGAGGCTCTGTGGGCCTGTATTTAACACCACTGCTCAGTGCTTTCTTACACTTGTATGTCATTTTAAGTTTATTCGTGGACTAGATGTATTGAGGATTCCTGTGCGGCCACCACGTCTGCATTTGCCTGGATCCCCCGTCTAGGATAAACCCAAGGCGGCATTATCAACCCTCTGGAATACTGTTAACTGCTTCTCATTTCATTTATACAGAAGAAGTTGCCTCTATCTGACCAGGTGTCAGGCACTCGGCTCCTGCCGCCTCAGGGCTCCCCCTGTTGGCTCAGTCCCGCCAGTGCCTTTCACACTTGAGGTCCCCTCCCTAAAGGGCTGCCCCAGTGCCCCGGGTCTCTTTTCCTCCCTCTCCCGTGTAACCCTTCCCCTGGCTTGTCAGAGTCGGCGTCTGCTTCTCTGAAGCTCGCGAGCGATTTCCTCTCCAGCCTGTCCTTATCTCGGGCCGCACGTTGCCTCTTGGTGACTAATAACACAATAACATTGTCTCCGGATAGCAGCAAGCGGCGACTGTTTACAGCGGTATACAGCTGTTTACAGCTGCACGGGGACTATAAAAGCCGCTGCAGAGCCCGGCCGAGCAAGAAGCGCGCAGGGAGCTGCACTGGAGACTGACCCCCTTGCCTTCCCAGAGCTGCTGTCTGTGTGCACATCGCCCTCTCCCGGTCCTGAGACTAGTTCTTGCTCCTGCCAAAGGGCACCCGAGTCCCCGCCTGAGCCAGCTCTCGGGATTTGATCACCTGCCTGTCTCGGGATGGATTGCGCCGAGATGATCCTTTCTCTGCTCTTTGTGGTCTACCATGGAGGCCGGCACACAGGTGGGTGCATATGGGGGCAGGATCGGGGCACTGGCCCTAACTAGTGATTGGACTACCTAGGAACCTGCCGAGTCCTGGAAGCAGTAGCAGCGAGAGCCTGGGGTGCCTGCCTGGGAGCGCAGCCTGCCCACTGCCCAGCCCAGCAGGGTTGGGAGAGTTGCGGAGATTTTTCTGTGCAAGCCCCCCGTCATGCCTGCCTCCCTCCCCCACCCCTTGCATGTGCTGCTCACCTCCCCTGCTGACCCAAACACCACGGGGTTGGGGGCTCTGCCGCACGGACCCCAGGAGGAAGCTGGAGGACCACAGGACGGCAAGCTCCTGGGTGGCTTCAAGCTGCGGCCGCTTGCAGGACACTCTGTCCTGCTGGTCTAGAGTCGCCCACTCTCCATGCCGATCTCTTGTCGCCTCCTCCCCCCATGACCCTGATCCTATGCGGGGGCTTGCTGAGAAAAGTTACTGCAGCTCTCCGGGCTAAGCCCACTGCCTGGGCTGGGCTCGCTGCACCCTCTAGCACAGGCTCAGGAGGGCACAAACCTGACTCTGGGGAGCCAGGTTCACTAGCGCAGCCGCCGTTACCTGCTGGGGGGCGGGATGTGGTGCCGAGAGCGGCCGCGCAAAATGCGCTACCCCACGCAGTGTTCGGGCTCCGGGGAAAAGCGAGTGAGATTGAGGGGTAATGGGCAACCACGGGGCGGTCTGGAGCTGGGACAGAGCTAAAGGCGTTTGCAGGGCGGGGGGATCCCCCCAGTTTCCCCTCGATTGACCCATCTCTTGGGCACTAAGAGCGGTGCTAACGGGCCATGCAGCGCGCATGGTCGGCTCAGCAAGGATCGGGCCGGGGCACTTCCCCTGGGACAGTGCAGGTGCATCAACCTGGGGCGCCCCCTGGGAGTCGTTGGCAGCAGCGGCTACAAGATCGGGACTGGGAAGAAGCCAGTCTCCCTTCCCTAGTTGCAGACATTGTGCCCGTGAGCGCAGAAGAGCCCTGTAGCGCGCTCTCCCGAGCGCTCAGGAATCCCCGGGTGGATCCCGCTAACCCGCTCTCTGTCTCCTTCCTTTCAGCAGCCTCAGGTGCTGAACTCAGTGCTCAGACAGCCGCCGGAGCCGAGGACCAGCCTTCGAGCGCCCCCTTGCCGCTGCGCAGGGCCAAGCGCTGCTCCTGCTCCTCCTTGATGGATAAAGAGTGCGTCTACTTCTGCCACCTGGATATCATCTGGATCAACACGCCCGAGTGAGTGTCTGGAACCAGCGTAGCCTGCCGTTCACCCCGGGTTCAGGAAGGATTGCTGGAAGGCAGTCGCTATGGTTACAATTCATTAAAGCCCCAGTGTAATTGGAAAGGACAGTGATGAAGCATTAGCTGCGAGAACAATACTTCCATCACCAAATGTATCCTGGTGTTTGAGCTCACAGGATGTCACCAAAGAGATAAGGAGTTAAAACTCTATTCCTCTACCCAACGAATGTGAAATCTGGCAGTGAATCCAACACATCTTTAGCCTGCGTTTTACTTTGGTTGAACAAGGCAATTAGTGCTATCCACAAATCACTTAATCTGGAGTAAATGGCTTGTGGATCCCAGATTCCCAGCTAGTGTCCATTAAAAAGGCAGGCAGAACATCAGAGTTAAAGTGGAAGAAATGATACTGAGGATGGGACCAGTATTCACTTTTGCTTCCACAAGCACAGAACCAAATCATGCTGTTTAGCAACTAGATTCTCAGTGACATCAATGGCTAAACTACTCAAAGGAGGATTTAGACACAGATGTTACAACTGTAGCACCATCAAAGTCAATGGGGGACTGGAATGAGTTAAATTTGCACCCAGAGGCCGCAGTCTGAAAACCACTGTAGAGTATTCCCATTGAATGCCAATGGCTTTTTGATCATATCAATGGGACAACTCTGGAGTAAGTGGTTTCAGGACTACAGCCACGGAATAGTAATTTATTTCCTGAATAATCCTAATATGCTGGAACCTGATCCTAAATGCATTCAATGGACCCTTACAAGCTCTGTGTAATGACTAGGAGATCCACTGTAAATGATGGTGTTTTTCTGATTAGTAAGTACGTGGAAAATGATAAGGAGGCCAAGGATTCTGCTATCCAGCAACTATATTGTGTTGGGCAATTTAAAAATAAACTGGAGGAGTGCATTGGAATGTAATCTACAGTTACCATCAGGCATTAGCAACATGCATTGTTTCTGGAGAATAATAAATATTAATACTGTGATTAGCCTGCCAAGCAGACATGCACAGCACACAAGCAATCATACTTTTATGCTTTGCTGAACACACTGAGACAAGGACTTTAAGGCAGCATTTGCATTGATGTCAGGGGACCTGTGCCACTTCCCCCTGTAGAAGCCCTAAATCCTTTTTAATTCCACCTGTTAGCGTTTGCTGCTTATCAAAGTTCAGACTGCAGCAGTTTTATTGCACTTTGCTTCAAGTTTCATAGCATTTCACAGGCTAATGAGAACATGTTTTTAAAAGATATTAGTCATTTTGGTAGCCACCTTAGTCACAGCTCTGCAATGCAAATGTGTCTGATAATCTTGAGGTTATGAAAGGTCCTGGTCTTGCAACCTTTACTCATATGCACAACCCGGATAAGAGAATCTCCTCAGAGCTAAGGTTAGGCCATAACCAAAACTAACTTTCTCCATGTTTATCCTCTGACTCTAGGCGAATCGTGCCATATGGACTTGGAGGCTCTTTACGATCACGAAGGTCCCTACAAGATGCAACTCCTGGGAGGCTACTGGAATCTAGTGAGAGATGCCGATGTGCTAACCTCAAAGACAAGAAATGCTTGAACTTCTGCCAAGCAGGACAAAAACTCTGGTATGTTCCAGCAGCTTATTGTTTAATCTGTTTTTCTATTGTATTAATTATGGAGTGCCAGCTTGTGGTGTGTTTACTCATGTTGTCAAGTGCTTACTCAGGTGAACAACCCCCTTGAAGTAAAAACCTGACTAAAGCACTTTTCAATATGAGCACAATCTAACTCTCCCCTCTCACCACTTTGGTTGCAATCCTAAACCTGCTTACTCTGAGTAGTCCCAATGAAGTCATTAGGACTACTCTGGAGTAAGTTGTTTCAGGATTATAGCCCCTGTGAAATAGGAAAGTGAAATTTGTATAACAATGTGGCTTGACCATAGTTTTTACATTTATGAAAATAAAATATTACTTTACACAGGTTTCAGTCCACAATGGAGAAAAGCTGGAAACATAATAAAGGTGAAGACTGCACAGGACTGGGACTGAAATGTATGCGGAAGCAACTAGTTAACATCAGGAAAATGAGAAGGTGGGTTTTCTTATGTGATGATTAAGAGGCTGGTGATAGGAATTGCCAATACGTTTAAAATATAGGACAAGTCCCTTCTGAATTGTGGGAGTCTAACTACTTGGCTTCAGCAGTAGCTGGATGGAATCCTAGCTAGGGTTGCCAGATATGCAAGTTTTAGAGGGCACTTGTGAGAAATGCAGGTTGCAAGGCTGCATTGACTCCAATACAGCCCTGCAACTTGCATTTCTCATAAGTGCCCTCTAAATATGTGCACATATAGCAACATTGCAGCACATCCTATCACATTGCAGAATTATTATTTTTTTAAGCACTAACTACCCTTTCTAGAAATTCTTACCCTGCCAAATTAGACCTGCTCTCTGCTGCTGCATACTGGTGCCTGAAACCAATGATGCAAAAATTAAATATGGACAAGAACAGAAATTGCTTATAGTTTAGTGTGCTCATATGTTATCTTAATTGCTTGATGTTAATGTGTCCACATTAACCTTGCAAAATCAGCAAATGAAATCAGCCCAGAGTAACTCTTCAAACCTGTGTCCCATTTAGCAATACTTAATTAAGATGACTGGCCCGGTGGTAAATGTCACCTCCTTTAGCTCAACACTGCTACTGGCACTGGAGAAAATTGTGGAGCTGATTTTCTGCTGCCCTTTCCCTTTGCATATTCAGTTGTAATGAGAACTTTTTGGCTGTGCAGGGAGCAAAGCAGGGAAAAATCCCGCCCAAGGAGTGACGGCACCTGGGTTCTGTTCCTGGCTTAGCCATTCACTCAGCTACTTCAATAGGACTATTTGTGAAGGGAGGAGTCCTCACTATGTGCCCAATCTCCATTTAATGTGAGTTCTGTTTGCCGCTGTGAGCTTTAGATTAGACTCTATCTGGCCATATGTAAATTGACTTTCTCAGTTTCTTAGTTTATCCTTCTATAAAAAGGCTATAACACAGTTACCTTCTTTTGGGGAGCCCTGTAAAATTACATTCCGTTGGTGTTTGATCATCCTTTTGTACATTACATGTAACATAAGCCGGCTGTAGCATGTCAGTGTTGCCACCTTAGGTTAGCAACATAAAGAATATAATATGACTTTCAAGTGCAGGGAACCCTCCCTATTGAATGCATTTGTTATGCAGATCTGCTCTGAAGGGGGTCCAGTTCTGCATGGTGTTGCAGAGTGTGCATCAGCTTGGAGGATATTTTATTCCAATTCATTTTAAACAGCATTTGATTATAGCAGAGTTCACCACAGCTAAAACAAAATATGCAACAGCAAGCACAGCACAGCAGAGTGGTTGCAATATTAAATTAAGTTAGATTGATTTAGGCAAAATGCTGATTATGCATACATTCACACGCACATGCATATACAAGATTTATCTTTATTGTTCTTAAAATATTTGGTGTTTTTTTCCTGTTATAGGATAGAGGCCATTGGTAACAGTATCAAAGCTTCCTTCAGTATTGCAAAGCTAAAGGCTAGACTCCACAAAACGAAGCAAGCAAAGCATAACCGAGCGCACAGAAAGCAAAGCCTTTGGGAAAGCTTGAAGACAACGTCTTAGTGGGAAGACCACTGGGCTTAATCTTCAGTCATCGTGAATTACCGATAAAGTCTTGCCAAAGCTGTGTTGTGACTTCTAACATTCCACACTGGCAAAGGATGAAAGAATGTTGTTCTAAACATTAACCCTAAAAAGGTAGGGGAGACCCTTGGGCAAAGCTATACTTGGACAGTGCGTAAAAGCAGCAACATCCTAGCAACTCAGCCTCCTGGAATTCAGTTGGAAGCATCATGTGGGAAAATACTGCTTTAACAGACTTTTGAGAGCCAACTGTCAGATGAAGAAGGGACACGTGTGAATCTTGCTCCTGCAGAGTCTGTGGGAAATGGAGCGATAATTATTGATCAGTTTCGCAGATTTCATGGGGAGAATAAAAAAAGTGACACCAAAATACGTTGGAAGGACTGTGTGATAGGCACTCATAAAGCAAAGAGAAACCAAGATATGAAAAGATGGACTTTTTTTTTTTAAACTTAGTTAAAATACAAAATGAAAGATTGTCTTCCTTTTACCAGGACACATTTCATACATAACCAATCTACCTCGCATACTGCATGTTGCACTCATGCCAAAGTATTTGTACACATTTTGGGGGGCCTTTTACTTATCACTTGCAACCCCTTGCCTTTTTAAGGAGCCTCCTCATTTAATAGTTTGTAAGAAAATGCAGTTTTAATTTTCTGAATGTCTTATGGGCAAAGGACAATCTGAATGTGTTCCAACAATTAAGGTTTGGAGAATTAAAGGAACTGCAACAGCAATAATACATAATGGGGGATACAACCTTGTTTAGCATAACATGGACATTCCAGTAACTGCATTTCTAATAATATAGGTTGTGCTGTGTTGCCAGTCGATACATCACTGCGTCTGATTCATAGCACAAAATACACTTGATCAGGAACTCCTTCAGTTTCTTCCTTAGTGGAGGCAAAAGGTGGTTTTAAAATGATGCCAAAAAGGTTAATGCTGGATGAATGTTTGAACCAGCAAATTTGTTCCCATCACTGAGATTGTTGACTGTGGTCTGAATAAGTTTAATTATGTAATTATTTTTATACATATTTATATTCCTACAAAATCTTCATTATATTTACCATGTTGAATGCACATTGAAAACAGGCCATATTGGTCTATGTATATTTATGTATTTCTGTATGAAATTGGGAAGTGCTTTCTGCCTGACAAGGCAACTATTTTAGAAATAAATATTTTTAACAATGTGATTGGTCTATTTTTTATTTTTTTTTCCTTACTGTGTCCAAATCTGGAGTTGAATTAGTGAGGCAAGCTAGCATAGATGGATGTGCAGGAGTACATTGTCGTCAAAGGGAGTGCGTATTCTAAAACTCTGTTTGATTTCAGTGAGGCCAGGATGAGACCACTTGGAATTCACAGGCAATACAAAGCAGTAGTTAACCTTTGCATTCCTCAAAGGCCTCAGTCTTAGTGGTGTTAAGGCTAGCAATATTGGGCAACAACGTAAATAGGTGCAGAGCTCGGATGTCCAGGGCTTCATTTGTACTGGGATTTGCCCAGGCTCAGCCAGGGCCCCCTTTGTCAGACCCTGCTATTGCCACTACTCTGCAAAACCCCAGGAGATAAAGTTTGATGGGGCCAGAGCTCTGGCTGCTACACTGATCTGGTGACTGACAAAACAATCTCGATGCTGAACAACAGCAGTACCCTCTCCACTCATGCGTAACAGCACCAGCTTCAACCTTATTCCATGGGTGTTTTTAAATTAGCAAGATGGGTGTGTGTGTGTGTGTGTGTGTGTGTGTCTTTGGCCACAGAGGGGCACTGCTGCAGAGCACCCAGTCAAGTGGAGCAACCCTCTAAAAGTGATTCAAATGGGCAGCTCCCAGAGTGGCATGCCCCTGCCACGGACCATTGGGGAGGGGAAGCACATCAGGCTGGCCTTCGCAAGTGTCATGTCCTTGGTGCCAGTGTTGGGGAATCCAGGCTCCCCAGTGCTCCCAGAAAGTTCTTGTGACTTGCAAAGGCCGCTTCTCTTGCTCACGGTGCCTTTAAGTGGCAGCTCTATTTGCTGGCATGACTGGCTACCACTGTTCATATGGGCAGGGGCTCTGTGGCCGCCCGTTGCCATGAAGCTATTTGGCTTGCCCTGCACAGAACACTCTGGATTTCCCGGTATTGCTCTGTGCATGGCCATGAGTGGGTGCACTGTGGCTCATGGGAGTGCACATCTGGATGCTCCACCTTCAGACGGGTGGTGGGCTCTGTGGCACCTGGGTGGCCATGCAGGGTAGCATCTCCTCTACAAACACCACGTTTCTCCCCTGACAGAGCTGGGGCTGGAGCTGCTGTGGATGGGGAGAGAGGGAGGGTGCTGTTACTGTCAACTATCAACAGTTGAGAGTATTTTGCTATGAAACAGCCAATTGGCAACATCAGCCCCAGCCCCTATCAAGCTTTATCCATCCCTGAATAAGGATGGGAATAGTAGGAGCAGTAATGGACTGGTGGGGCCTAGCAGGGCAACTCCACTGGCATTTCTGCATCATAATAATAGTAACAACAATTTTATTTTTAGAGCACCTGACCACCAAATGGTGCTTGGAGCACTTCACAAGATAAAAAGCATTACTCTTTTGCTTCTGGGGTTAAGGGGCAAGACTTCCATGGCAAGCTTGAGTAGGGTGGCTAGATATGCACATTTTAGAAGACACTTATGAGAAATACCAGTTGCAGGGCTGCATTGGAGCCAGTGCAGCCCTGCAACCTGCATTTCTCATAAGTGTCTAAAATGTGTCTATCTGGTCACCCTAAGCTTGAGTCTAGGCATATCTTGATAGTTTAAATTTGCAAATTAAGCACTGGTGAAGTTCCAGGAGCATTGAGTGCAGACAGTTCCATCCCCTACGGAGCAGAGCTGGGCCGCAGGCACCTGGTCAGCATCACCACAGGCTAATGCAGAAGAGATACAGGGTGTCACTGACAGCGAACAAACTGGGGACATGGCCCCGGCTGCTTCCACATGAATTTGAAGGGCACTGCAGTCAGATGCATAGACTCACCTACCTGACATTCCCCTGCCTACAAGAAGCATGCAGAGGTGCCACCCTTCACACATTTCTTCCTGATGTAGCTCTTCCTTTGGCCATGGTCAGGCTAGGTGCTGCTGCTGCTGCTGCTGCCCTGCATGTGGGCCAAGCATCTCCAGGGCTCTGCATGCACAGCAGGATCCTGGTCTTTGAGAAGCATCACTAAGGTCAAGCCCCATTTTAGTTGGTTTAATGAGGTGTGAGCTGGAAGGAGGCCTCCTGCAAGAGCAACACATCAGGAAAGGTGGGGTGGGGGCTCACAAAAGGACATTGACGACCAGATTTAACATTATTATCCAAGAGAAAAGAAACTCAGCTGGTCAGCATTTTTCATAGGCAATTTTTTTAAAAAAAGAGTTAGAGTCTGTAGAATTTTGAAAGCTGTAAAACTGATCAATTTCCAAGGAAATGAAAAGGAATTTGAAACTTTCAAAGTTCTTGCAGTGTTCTTGCAGGAGCGGTGATGGCGGTGGTTGTTTTTAGGATCTGGAGCCTGTTGGCTTCATTTTGCTATAATAGTAAAGGTTCCCAAAGTATAGGTCATGATGACCCCAAGTGTGGGTTGCACCACATGGAGGTGGAATCACAATCTATAGTTGATCCGCTTTACATACCACTGTGGCTGTCTGGGGTTCCAGTTATATTTAAACCTCAGAATGTAGTCACACAGGCGAAAGGGGTTGTGGGGTGTTTTATGGGGGGTTTTGTTTGTTTTTTTGCCCCGAAGTCTTTATCCTTGTACTCTTATTTTGTTTTTATGCCTGTTTATGAGGTTTTTATGACACAATCCTGTGTGGCTAGGGGGAAAGCCAGCTGAATAAATATTATTCATATCATATATATTTATATATATACAGTTAGTAACATTTTCTACTTTACATTATTTCTTGTATATTTATTTTTACTTATTGTATGTTGTTTGTTTGGGCCATGGCGAGAGCCAGTGCCGTCAATAAACTATGATGATTTATTTTTTTTTGTATTTGTTTTATGTGTAGTTTAAAAATATATTTTACCATTGTAAGCCACCCTGAGCTGCCTTTGGTGGGAAGGGCAGGGCAACAAATTGAAATAAATAAATAAATAAGTTTGGGAACTGCTATGTTACACTGTTTGGTTGGTTCAAGATACAAGATTAATTTGTACTCTGCAATATAAATTCACTGACAACAACATCGGCTGCTCTGGCAGGGATGGGCCACAAATAGATGCATTGGCTTGCTATGGCCTGCATTGGCCCACCTGGGCAGCCTTTGGTCTGGGTTATGGGTCCAGATTCATCAGAGGCACCAGTTCCAGGCCAGCTGCCTACTCAGGTCAGGGCACCAGTGGGCCCATACCTGGCAGCCCAGAAACTGATGTGATGGTGAGACCCTGGCCTGGGCAGGCCATAGTCGGTCCTCATCCCATTTATTGTCACCATGTTCAACGGTGTGCCAAGCAATAGCATAGCAGGAAAGATACGGACCTGTGCTCTGTACTCTACTCTGCACTGGCTGCCTATGGCGTACCAAGCCCGATTCAAGGTGCTAGTGTTGATCTATAAAGCCCTACACGGCCTGGGCCCCTCATACCTTGGGGACCACCTCACCCTCCGCACCTCAGAGTGATCCCTGCAGTCCACCGGGGATGCCTTTTTGGAGGTCCTCCATGTAAAGCGGGGAGCCACAATGGAGAAGGCGTTCTTGGATGGCCGGGCTGAGGCTCTGGAATTCCCTCACGAAGGAAGCCCATCTGGCCCCAGGTCTGTTGGCGTTTCGGCAAGCCTGTAAGACCTGACTGTTCCCCCAGGCCTTCGGAGGGGAGGGGGGGTAGGGGGGATTGTATTTTTAAAACATTGTTTTAATGAATTTTATTGTGCGTTTTTATGCTGTAAGCCGCCCCAAGATGCCGTAGGCATGAGGGGGCAGCTAACAAATATGTATAAATTAAATTAATTAATTAAATAAAGGTGAAGGGCTGAGCCAAGGCCTGAAAGCAGGCTAGGATCACGGAAAGGTAGACTCCTCTCTTCAAGATACCATCCTGAAAATACTCACTCCAGAGTAATCTCATTGACTTTATTGTGACTATTCCAGAGTGGTTTGGGGATTGCTGATTTCTGCCTGCCTAACAGCCTGGGTCCTGCTTACCTGCAGGATCACCTCAGGCCCCGGGTTGTATTGCGGCCCCTGCGGTCGCCAGGGACGCCCAACTCAAAGTCCCCTGGGTTTACTGGGTGGTGACGTTGGGGAGGGCGTTCTTGGTGGCCGCTCCCAGGCTGTAGAATTCCCTCCTGACAGAGGCCCGCCTGGCCCCAGACCTCCCCACTTTCCGTAGACAGTGTAAGACCTGGCTGTTCTTCCGGGCCTTTGGAGAGGGAGATGGGTATGGTTGGGTGGGTTAAGGGAGGGGGGGGATTAATGCTGCCCTTTTAGTGTATTTTTAGTATATTTTTAGTATTTTTAATGAATTTTAAATTGTGAATTGTGTTTTATTGTGAATTGTTACTGTGTATGTGAGCCGCCCCAAGCTGCTCTGTTAGCAGGAGGGTTGCGGGATAAAAGAAAACTGAAATAAATAAATAAATTAAATAAATAAACAAACAAGTTCCTACTAGGGAAGGAAGGAAAAGTACATCCAAATGGCAAGTTTTAGATGGGAAGGACTTTATACATTTTATCTTGTTTGAATGTTATTTTTTAGGGGGGGGTGTAGTTAGGAGATTTTAAATGTTTTAAATTTTCCCCATCCCAAAATAAGGGCAAAATTTCGGTATAAACTTTGTTGTTGTTAAAAAAGGTAAATTTCTCAAATTGTGTTTTGATCATTTTCAAACCAAAACTATTGTTTTCATTTTTGGAAGTGTATTTCCATTTGCAGTATGCATACACATGCGGTGTATGATGAGAAATATGAGTACATCATAAATGAAACTTTTTAATTGTCTTGATTTCCCCCCATACAATTTCTTTTGGAGATTTGGGGTGTTTTTAAATGAGATGCTACCATGCATGGCCACCCAGGAGCAACTCGTCTGACCAGAGCCATTACTAGCGTATGGCCAATGAGGCGGTGGCCACGGGTGCATTTATATGATGGGCACCTACCAACCATGCCCCAGGGCAGCTGAATCACTAGCTGTATGGTTGGCGTGTGGCAGCTGACTGCCCCCAGACTCCCCTCACAGCTGCTTCTGCCAGCCAGCGCTAAGCAGGAGTGCTTAGTCAGTACTAACTTTGACCCCTACAGGAAGGCCCTGTACTCATCCGACCACCTGTCTGAAGATGGAACAAGGAAATGTGCACTCCCTGTGAACCATGCAGCACCCAATGGTGGTCACTCATGGAATGCTGCTGAGAAATCCAGTGTGTTCCATGCAGGGCAAGCCAAAAAGGTGCTCATGCCAGGATATGTCAATTTCAAAGACCAGTCCAGCACACTTCCCCCTCCCCTATGGTTTGTGGCAGGGGGAGCGTGAGGTGGCTGCTGCAGTAGCCACACTGAGTCACTCATTAGACTCCCCACGCGCTCCACCTGAGTGGGTGCTCCGTGGCAGTGCCACTCAGCACCCCCCCCCCCCAGCCTTGCTCATTTAAAAACACCCTTTGAAAAAGGAAAGCATTTTGATTATCCTCTCTCTTATCCACCAGTGGAAAAAACATTTCCCATCAAAATAAGTTTCATTAAAAGTTTTTTGGCCATCTCTAATGATTTTTTTTTTTAAATTTTTTGTCTTCAGTCATCTGGTATTACAGAATCAAAAAAGCTGTAAGTCACACATCTGTTAATTGTCAGCAATGTAAAAGATGCTTTGGGGCAAAGTCCTCTCTGCTAGCTAGTGCAGAGTCTGCAGACTAGCAATCAGCACAGGTGCAGGTCCTATTGAAGTGAATGGGATTCACACCCACACTAACTGCTAGCACCACAGCGGATTGCGTAACTGCAAACATATTTAAAGTAAAACAAGAGTTTAAGAGACCAAGCCTGTAGCCAAGTTCTAAGAAGAGGAGGCAGTGGTGGGAAGGAGCAGTCCTAAGGGTTGTGAAAGTATTCTACATGTGTTGTATTACAGTAGTGCAACAAGTATTTTGCTATTTCACTAAATACAAATACAGTATTACCAACCCTCCCCTTTAAATCAGGAGGCTTATGAAAAATGCATGTTGCAGAGCTACATTGGAACCTATGTAGCTCTGCAACATGTATTTTCCATAACCCTCCTGATTTAAAGGCTAATATGTAATATATTATTGTTTTTACAAATTGGAAGATAGAGAAAATGGTGATGCCTCATTCCCTGCTGCCTGTCAACTCTGCTTCCACAACGGGCGCATGCAACAAGTAGGGACTTTAATTGCCCGTTACTGGACTCTAAATACAGGTAGCAAATAACACTATAATTGTTTGGTTATATGCTAAAACACATTCAGTGCAGCTAGGCTTGCTGCTTTTTCAGTGTCTTTGACCTGAAGGGGGAGGGGCAAAGGGATTTCCTGACATGCCATGCCATGCCATGCCATCATGATGCTCTTCAGGAGGCAAAACTATGTAAGGAGAAGAGTTTTTTTGACCTCCCCACAACCCCGGGGTCCCAATTTCTCTGGGTTATTCAGGCATCCTGGACAGCCCAGAGAAATCAAGGCTTCACGCAGAGCCTGGAGAAGAAGGTATTAAAACTCAGTGACCCTGGGCCAAACCTGGTGGAGTGCTAACCTTTATGCTGTTCCTAGGCACTGGCAGCCTTGTTCATATGTCTATAAATTCCATGTCAAATCCCTATTTGTTTTAGACAGATTATGATTGGCTTCTTCGGAGAGAGAGACTGGGGTTGGAGAAGGAAAGCAAAACTTGATGGAGGCGAGAGGTGAGTGTCCTCGGCATGTGTATGTCGTTCATATGGCAATGAAACCAGGTGCTGCACATATGAAGAGAGTGCTTCTTGGAATTGCCCAAGCAAGGCCTATTGATTGAAGACAGAAGAGGTCTTTCTTCTGTTTTGAACTGAACACACTGGGCAAGAGAGATTTATGACTCAAAGTGACAAGAAGGAAGGGAGCCTGCCAGTAAGCATATATCATGATGCCAGTAGCGAGTAGCTACCATATTGTGACGTAGAGCAAGACAGAAATATGGAATTTGAAAGCCATGGGGAAAGTGTAAAGACCAGTGGTTTCAACTCAAAATCCCATTAGCTGCAAATGCAGAGAATTCCACCTGTCAATCATTTATATCTGTTTCTATCTTTCAATTCCTTCTACTGCCTGGAGTCAATATCTTTTTAGAGGGTGGGGGGAAGGAAATCAAATCATTAACATAACAAGAGAGGCAGCTATAAGAAAACCTATTTCCCCATTTAAGAGGCGGGGACTCTTTTCAGACTTAGGTCTATTAAAACTTCCAGTTTCAAGCTGGGGAAGTTATCTAAAGGAGAGGCTACATCAAAGACATGTTGGATACAGCTACCAATCATGGAAGGAGGGGTGGAGTTGCTACCCCATTGCCATTTTCAAAGGGGTAGCACATGTGCAGGTGCTGATTCCTCCCCACTCTTTTTCCATAGGAGATTAGCGTCTTCTAGAACCTTGTTCCCTTCCTAATCTGTAGGATGTGGTAATGGGGACTAGCTTTCCTCATGTGCACATACAATACTGGAGATGAGGACCTGGCAGTGGTGAGTCAGTGCAAAAGGACAGGGCATCCTAGGAATAAAGCGAGGGACATAGGGGATGAGGAAAGGAGAAGTGTCTGGAAGGTGTCCACAGAGTTTCTACTATTTAGACTGTTGGTGTAGCAAACTGCATCCACTGGCCCTGGAAGGACCAGAACCACTGTACCAGAGGCCTTCCTGTTCCTAACTGGATCATTGGGATTGGCTGGGATGAAGGCTGAATTATGAAGAGTTACATCCCTGGTCAGTTGTTGGATGCTCAAATTAGGAGTATTGGAGCTCCAGGTTTTTGTGTGCTTGGGGCCATCAATGGAGGAGGGGGCTTGAGTTGGAAGAGGTTGTTGTGGAGTCTCCAGGTCATGAAACCTAGGCAGGATAAGTTTGGAAGAAAAACAGAGTTATAAGGTATCTTTATAGACTGAGCTGCAAAAAGAAAGAATGAAAAAGAACTGTGAGTCAGATGACTTTATCCCAAAGAAAAACAAGACTCCCAGAGTGGGGTGTGGCTCAGGAAAGACTGAAATCCATTATAATAGTCCAATAATGTCTGTTGTGATGGGTGGAATTTGGTCAGGGGTGTAACTAGTTTGAAATGGGAATAGGTGCAAGAAATAGACTTTTTGGGGGGGGGGGAGGAGCTCTCCAATCTGGTGAGTCTGCTTCTCCTTCCAGAGACACTTCTGACACCATAGCACCTCTCCCTGAGCCCTGGAGGCTGCTGCCACCGGTGCTTGCTACATCCTGTGCCACCTGCCGGCTGGGTCCCACATGCACTGCAGGTGCTTTCGCTCCATCTGACTGTGCCACAATGGAACAGGGTTTGTGACCCCACCCAGCTTGTGCCTGAGTACAAATGTCTGTTCAGTTCCTATGATAGCTATGTCCTTGAGTTTGGTCCAACCCATTACCTGAAAGAAATAACCCTGGTCACATTCCCAATGAACACAAAGAGAATGTGTCCTTGTTAGGGACTGTGGTGGTGTTGGCTTTGTTTCGTACTTTCATAAAACAAGCCCCGAAGCAATCTTTTAATACAGTGTGCTTTGCGAGCCTCCCTGGATCAAGCAATTTTGTTTGTTTTCTCTGGACAGGGATTGATCAGATTAAAATGCCAAAGTGAGCTGTGGAAGGCTGAAAATGAATTGTGTTTGTTGCAGCTGAGGTTCTGAAATGTAATTCATGCTATGTTTGTTTCAGGAAAAATACAGTGAAACTACTGGAATTCTTTGCATTTTATCTACAGTATTTTGGCCTAATTTTTCTACACATGGCTGCCTCTAATCTTGTGTGTTATCATGAGTCTGCCCCATAATACAATATCCGCAATGTCCTCGACATTACGTATGTTTACAGTTTGTACAGCCAAGCACGAGTTTCCTTGCATTCAGATAACTATAGGCGTTGGGATACAGCAGTGTGTTGTGTTTACAAGTGCACTAGGCTGGATAACCAGCTCCTGAAGCCTATCTCATGTTTGTTTTCTTGAGGGCAGATTCATGTTGGCCCTTGTACATACATATAGCGTATCAGGCCCTAGTCTGAACTCATCAGCATCATGACACTATTAATAGGTTTTTGATGTAGAAAATCTAGATTCTATTCTCAGCTGCTGTTGCCTTTGCTTAGCCTTCTCTAAAAATACATGGAGCAATGTAGATAAAATGCAAAGATAGCAACAGCAGCTTTTTTTCCCCTAGAGGAATACTGTATGAATCACACTTCTGAAACTCAGCCAAAATGGATTACATTTTTTTCTGTATTTTGTCTCGTCTCAGTCCAATCAGTGAAGTGAAAAACAATCTCAGAGCCTGTTTTTCTATTTCTCAGCGTTATCAGCCTCTATACCTTCTGATTGCTACCTGTATAGAATAAGCTTTCTGGGTTGTGGTTGATGTAATCCAAGTCGTATTGTGTGTACAGTCACTGGGGTTTAAAGTAGCCCCTTTGACTTTAGTTGAGCTGCTGTGAATTGACAGCAGTGCAACTGAGAGCAAAATTTGACCCAGAGTCCTTGTCGAAGCACCCCCCCCCAATCAAGACTCAGACAACAAAGTTGGGTTAAACTTGGCCGCACTCTTTATTGACAACCAATTATAACGAAATAACCACGGACGGTGGGGGCAATTGCACCTAGCAATTTGGGTCCAGTATGCTAACTAATCTTATAACTTATTAACTCCGGTACTGGCCTGGATGTGCCTTCCAGTGTCAGTACCCCTGATCAAACAGTCCCTTCCCTCGACAGGTCATTGCAAATGGCCGAAAGGAGGGACAAGCCCAGCAGCGGGCATGAGTAAGGAGTCTCGTGCCTGCATGGTGTGAGGACAGTGCTTGTCCCTACACACCCTGCTAATCCACTGCTCCCAGGGTCGTGACCCCAGTGCATGCTGTGCCCCGCATTACACCCGAGGTCACCTCCCCATCTCTTAAGGAGATGACTCAACATTTAAACTTATGCCTATTTACCTATAATAGCATACTGGACCCCTGCAGAGTGCGACAATCTTGCCTTCTTGGCTGCATAATTGTCTGCATGCCTTATTCAAATTATTAATCGATTCAATACTTCCGGATTACACTTAAAGAATTCGGAACCGAATCAAAAGTCAATTAAATTAATCAAACAAATTAAACGAGCTTAAAATTGTAATTAACCTATTAAAACCTATTCTGCACTGCTGAGGAGGCGAAATAAGCGATCCTCTAACTGGTTGCTCGCCAAAAATTCCTCCTCGGCTCCTATAAAGGCAACCATCCAATGACAACAGTGCTAGAGGGGAGGTGGGTGGGGCTGCCTCTTTGCCTCCACGTTCTGAACTGCCGCTCTCAGCGGCGTGCAGGAGGCTTGCCCCGCCTACAAGGGGCGTGTCTCCAAAATTTCCCCGTGGAGCACGTCTGCGCACGCGCGGTGGGGAACAAGCGGCTGTAACAGCCTTTGGCTTTCTGCAGCGGCGCCCTCTAACAGGCGCCGCTGCGCGGCCCCCATACAAGAGTCTCTTTTTGCGGCCAGAGGGAGGGGCCCGACAATTGGCCCGTCGCCGCCATTTTGGGCGGCGAAGGGGGCCTTGGTAAGGCATTGATTTTTAGGTAAAAGTGCCCCATCAAAGTTTTCTTAAGTAACCTTATAGCATTATGCTGCTAGATAATAGCAGCCTAACAAGACAATTCTCCACCATTTAAAATCAATGTGAGATTTACCTTTGATATCAGTGGGTGGAGGATTGTGCCCTGAATACAAGTCCTATTTGAAAGCAATGAGGCAGCTTGCACGAGAGAGGCAAGTAAGAATTGGCTTTATTAGAAATGAAACTGAGGACAGACAAACCTTGCAGAGTTGGTGTGTTTATGAACTTCTCTATACTTCAGGTTTGCAAAACTGGTTTGAGTTTGCCAAATATTTTTCTTGAAAATTAAGGCCATTCTTTGAACAGGAGAATCATGGGGGCGGAGGGGGCACTCCCCCTTGCTAAATGAAAGCCTATGCCATGTAAAAAAAAAAGCGCAACCTGTTACTTGTCATGTTTAGAGGCTGGCAGTGCTCTGCATGATGTTGAACACTTCAGTCACTGACTGCGCAAGAGCAGTGTCACTTATGCTTCAGTGCTTTGGGCCCTGATTCAGCAAACACTTCAGCACATGCTTAATTTTACATGCTGGGTGGGTCTGTGCATTAGATGGACCACTGCTCTACTCTGGGCCAGTGCCACAGGTTTGACTGGCTTGTTCCACTGCTGGTGCTCTGAGATGTCCTAGAGTGCCAGCTGCAGGGCTGCTTTGGGGCCTGCGCCACACCTGCTTTGCCTGCATATCTGGTGGGGCACCTTTACACAAACGGACGGGCCACCCAGGGATGAAGCAGGCTGGCGCAGCCAGCACCAGAGCAGCCCTTCTGTCTAAAAAACCCTTTGAGGTGGAAGAACTTCTCATTGACTTTAGTCTTTCCTGAACTTGTTCATCTGCTTCAGCAAGAGCGGCTGTAATGCGATAGAGACAAGTGTAAAACAAGATCAGTGACATTATCCACAAAGACTCGCACACCTTGGGGATGCCCTCTGGGATCTTGCCTGTTGACTGCACATTTCAAGTGACAGCAAGAGAGGTATTTTCCCCATGTATGTGCTACCTGACCCATCCATCAACCTGCCTGAATTCTTGTGTGAGGAGGCAGGTAGGGATCAAAGGGTCTTTCTTCTACCTTAACTGAGTAGCTGCCACTGTGAAGAAAATGAAGTCTGGTTATTATTATTATTATTATTATTAACAACCATTTATATAGCGCCAGCAGTGTACCTGGCACTTTACAAAGTAATAAAATAGACACGGTCCCTGCCCCTAGGGCTTACAATCTGAGAGACAGGAGCTGGGGGAGAGACTTAGGAAGGGGAACAGAGGGA
>QEPC01003117.1:5009990-5075208 GCA_003113815.1 Sphenodon punctatus
GTGCCCACAGCCAGGGGACACCATAAAGTCTTAGGGCACCCCCAACAAATCATGTGGGCTCCAGAACCCCAGCCATAGGGACCTCTACACCAACTGGGCCCACCACCACTGTGCCTCCAGATGCAGTGTTTGACTTTAGGAGTTACAGGGCTTTATAGGTCCAATGAAGCCTGAAGTCACGCTGTGTCTAGAGGCTTCAAGAAGACTAGCTGTAGGACCTGAACAGTAAATGGACTGGGAGCCTACCCTAGAAAACTACAGGCAGCCAAGGACAGCATGAAAACGAAGAGTGTTCAGGATAATGGTAAGTGACGGCATGGGGATTGGGAGGGTCCTGGACCTCTTCTTTAGGGGAGAGGTCCACAAAGAAGCAAAATTAAAAATGTCATTCAAAATGTGAACATCTAAATTCATTTGCTTCTTTTTTCTATCTAGTTTGTCGGAGATCTGGTCTGGCACTCCTCTTGTGAACATAGGAGAAAGTAGGTAGGAGTGCGGCAGAAGAGAAGGCTTCAGACAACAAGGAAACCCTTTTCCCCTGTCCCACACTGAACCCATCTCTTCCCCCTTCCTCTTCTCGTGCTCCAAAACCAAACCCTTTTCCTCCTATGTCTCCTCTGTCCTGTCCTTCCCTTCCCTTTCATTTTCTTCTGATTCAGCTTGTTGCAGAACAGGGAGCTAACTCAGTCCTCCCAAGTTCTCCAAGCCAGAAGGAAGGCTTGTCTCAAAGCCTACACCTTCAGAAGACTACAGGTGGCCAAGGATGCCATGAAAATCGAGGATTTGAGGGTTCAGGATAAAGGTAGGCGATGGCAACGTGATCTATTTTTTTAACCTACTATGGTTAATTTGGACCTGGTGGGAAAGAGAGCGTATAGGACCCCAGTAAGAGGGTTCCCTATTCCCCAGTGGCAGTGCTTCACACAGCAGCGTTCCCAGCATTAAATAATGTAATGGCCATCCAATGTTAACCCTGGGAACTCCTTGCTGCTGGGTTTTGCAACGCCACTGACCCACAGTTGCCCTGGCTCCACCCACCATTGCCCTAGCTCCGCCCCTAGGCTCACCGGCCTTACTGCCCCTCCAACCTCAAAATCCACCAGCCGCCCCTGGTAAAAGTGATCCCTCTCTGGCCTCTATGGTGCCAGCAAGCAGCTCAAGCAGCACCCACTTTAAAATATGTGAATCGTGGTGGCACTGGCTAGTAACTCCAAGCATTGCCCCTATGTACAGCCCAGGCCAGGGGAAGTGGAGCAAGGTGGTCCCCTCTGGCCTCTATGGTGCCAAGCAGTACACGCAGCAGCACCCACTTATTTTAAAAAAACAAACAAAAAACTGGCATGATGGCTAAGTAACTCCCAGGCTTGCCCCATGGACAGGACAAGCAGCCTTCCCTGCCCCCCCTGCCATCTCCCAGCCAAAATACTTACAGATCAGCAGTGTAACACACAGCCAAATTCACCGAAGAGAATGGGAAATTAATGGCCATACAGGAACTTTTCTTTTGCCCCTGCCAGCCAATCAAAAACTGTTCTGTGGCTTGTCCGTCACTCACCTGTCCCCCTGCCCACCAAATATGGCACTAAGTGTCATTTCCTAGCTCAGAGAAGCTACATCTCCATGAAAGGGTTCCACCAATTTACTTAAAATGGTTTCCAAGTTCAATTAGTCTATACTGGTGCAACCTTGTTTATATCAATGAGGCTTCTAAAATTTCAAAGTATAGAGTTTTTTTTAAAAAACAAAACAAAAAAACCCCCAACAACCTGATAAGGGTTCACCAGAGAATCAAAGTGCACTGGCATTATTTTCACCAAGTGTCACCCAGTGCTTAACTTTAAGTATTTGAGCAGGTCCATTCAGTTCAATTAGGCTATTTTTGCAAGTAGCCTCTCTTCTCTTCTCCTTCTCCCTAGCTTCCCTTGATGAGGTCACATCCCTCCTCTTCTCATCCAACCCCTTCACCTGTGTCCTTGACCCAATCCCCTCTCACCTTCTAACAGCGATTGTGAGACTGCCCTCGCTAAAATCACCAGTGACCTGCTCTTAGCTAAGTCTAAGGGCCTCTACTCCATTCTTGTCCTCCTTGATCTCTCTGCTGCCTTTGACACTGTCAACCATGGCCACCTCCTGGATTCGCTATGCTCCCTTAGTTCCAGGACTCTGTTCTTGACTGGTTCTCTTTGTATCTCTCAAACTGCTCCTTCAGTGTTTCTCTTGCTGATGCCCCCTCTGTCTCTCTTCCCGTCTCTGTGGGAGTTCACCAAGGCTCTGTCCTGGACTTTCTTCTCTTCTCCCCTTACACTCTTTCTCTGGGTAAACTCATTGAATCTAACGGCCTCCAGTATCACCTGTATGCTGATGACATGCAACTCTCTCTCTCTCTCTCCACTCCTGTGCTCTTCTCTTCCATCCAGTCTCATATCATTGACTGTTTCTCTGACATCTCTGCTTGGATGCCTTGCCGCCAGCTCAAGCTTAATTATAGCCAAGACCAAACTCCGAGCTGCTTGCAGGAGGGGCGGGATATAAATATATTAAATAAATAATAAATAAATATCACCACCACCACCAAAAAAACCCACATTCTCCTCCTACTTCCCTCTCGGTTTCCATTGAGGGTGTCACCATCCATCCAGCCTGTCCCTTGGGTGATAGCCTGGGATTCATCTTTGACTCCTCCCTCTCCTTTATGTCTCTGATCCAGGCTGTTGCCAAATCCTGCCACTTTGCTCTGTGTAATATTGCTAAAATCCAGCCCTGCCTTACTGCTTCCACTGCAAAAACCTAGTCCATGCTTTAGTCATCTCTTGTCTTGACTACTGTAACTTCCTCCTTACTGTGGTCTAGGTCTCCCCTGCTATGATCTCATTTAAAGTTAAAGAATTTTTGAAATAAGAAACAAAGGGACTCTGGTCTGAACTGATGTATAACTATACAACAAAAGAAATAGGTGAAATACCAGGGAGTGAAAAAGACACAACAAACCTTGGAAAGTAGAGAATAGATGGGATCATGGAAAAGGACACACTCTGTCCCATTGTTACTTGTTCCTAAGGTGTAGATGTTCCCTAAGTAAGAAAAACATCTTTCTAATTAGAGATGTGGTGTTTCCATTAGAAGAGAATGTACTAGCGTGGAAGATATTTTATGCTAAGAATGTAAAGAGATAGTATAAACGAGTGTATATGATGGTGTCGTGGATGCCAAATCAGGGTTCTTCAGCTCTGACTGGTTCTTGCCATCATTGCTGGATTACCCCTTTCTGGTTGGTTCTATTCCTGTTTTCTATGTCTTTATTTTATATGGCCATATATACACATACTTTTCTTTTGAATACTTGTATTCCTTTATACTTCTATAGTTTGTATAAAGTAGGTTTTGTTCTGGATATGTTTTGTTAAGACTCTTTTCAGTTTGAGTTGTATTGGTTTGATTTCTTGAGTAAAGTGACATAAAGGAAACTGGGTCTCTGTTATCATTTAAGATAGATCTGTCTCTTCTGGGATAGCGTCTCAGAAGAAAGAACCAAAGTTCAGATCCTGCTTTAGACCCCAGTTTCCACAGGGATAAATTGTTAAAACCCCCTCATCTCCGTTCAATGCTCTGCTGCCCAAGTCATCCACCTTGTCTGTCATTTGGACCATGTTTGCTGGCTCCCTCTTCGTGAATGCATTCAGCACAAGCTCCTGGTCTTCACCTTCAAGGCTCTTCATGGCCTTGCTCCCCCGTAACTCTCCACTTTTTGTATTCTGCCACACTCCTGCCCCGGAGCTTCACTTCTCCTGTTCACACCCTTGCCTGCTCATGACTCCCTTGCTCCTCTAAACATCTTTGCCCCTTCTCTCTAGCTGCCCCTCATGCATGGAGGTCGGGGGTTAGGGGGGGGAATGCAGAGGGCAGCCACGTGGGCTGTCCTGTCCCCTCCCCCCCCACCCGGAAGTAGCAGGGGCTAAAAGCCCACAGGCAGCGGCTGGAGCCGCAGGCTGCGGCCGCAGGCTCGCGGCCGAAGGGCCGCGGCCAAAGGGCGCGGCACTTCGGGGGCACTTCTGGGGGACTGCCGGGGGGGCAGGGGGGTTTTTGTGTTTTTTATTGGGCAGGCTTTTTATCTTTCAGGGCTAGGGTGGTAGGGTGGGGGTATTGACCGGGGGGGTAATGTGGGGGGTGGACCCAGGGACTCCCCCTGGTGAGAGCAGGGGGAGGACCGGGAGGGTTGGGGGGGAGGGGGTGGCTCGGTCTCCCCGTGAGAGGGGGAGACCGAGGGAGAATGGGGAGGGTATGGTTGGGGGGGGAGGGTTATGGGGGGGAGGGGGGGAGGGAGGGCCGGGGGGCAAGCAGCCGGGTCTGAAGGGCCGGGATTGGGTGGACGGAGGGGAGGGCATGGCCATTGGGGTCGTGATGGGGCGCGGACGGTATGGTCCATGGGGTGGGAAGGCACGGGCCCCTAGGGGTCCACGGTGCCTGAGGGAGGTGGAGGTCATCACCCCCCCACTAAGGGGGAGGGAGGTGCCGGGTCCAGGGTCCGCGCGTGGGGGGCTGGTGCTGATGAATGCGAGGTCCGTGGTCAACAAGGCCCCGATTATCCACGATTTGATCGTGGATGGGGCCGTGGACCTCGCATGCATCACGGAGACCTGGCTGGATGATCTGGCCGGTCCAACTTTGGCGGATCTGGTTCCAGCTGGGTATGCCGTGCAGCATCAGCCCCGCATGAGCGGCCGGGGAGGAGGCGTAGCTATTGTTTTTAGGGAAGACTGGCCTGTTAGGAGGTATCCAGTGCCGGAGATTGTGGGTGTAGAGGCTCTGCACGTGGTGATCGATTTGGCTGGGGGCAAGCTAGGGGTGCTGCTGGTGTACCGGGCCCCTTCATGCCCGGCGGCATCCCTTACCGCTCTAGCGGAGCTGGCCTCGGAGGTGGTGTTGGGCTCCCCCAGGACTTTGGTTCTGGGGGACTTCAACGTCCACGCCGATGCCGGCCTTGTTGGGGCGGAGCGGGAGTTCATGGCCGCCATGGCAACTATGAACTTGTCCCAGGAGGTGATCTGCCCGACCCACGTGGGGGGACATATCCTCGACCTGATCTTCGGCTCTGGCCTTGAGGCGGGGGGTCCGGTTGTGGGGGAGGTGACAGCGGTGCCCTTGTCGTGGACGGACCATTACCTCCTTCAGGCCGGTCTTTTAGCGCGCCCCCTCCAGAAGGGGAAGGGACCAGTTAGGATGGTCCGCCCTCGGAGGCTGATGGAACCCCAGCGGTTCCAGGAGGTCCTGAGGGAGCTTACCCTGGATGTGGACGGTCACTCTGTGGATGAGCTGGTCCGGCATTGGAACATCTTGCTGGAGGAGGCCATTGACAGGGTGGCTCCGAGGCGCCTTCTGCCTCGGTCTCGTCACCGCAGGACCCCTTGGTTTACTGAGGGGCTGCGGTGTATGAAGCGTGTGGGCAGGAGGCTAGAGCGACGCTGGCGTCGGACTCGGTCTGTCTCCGATCGTCTTCTCCATAGGGCCCATTTGCGGTCCTATGTGGAGGCTGTGAGGACGGCGAGGAAGGAATTCCTCGCCGTCCTCATAGCGTCTGCGAAGTCGCGTCCAGCGGAGCTGTTTCGGGTGGTGCGGGGGCTGGTTAGTCCGGCCTCCCTCCGCCTGGATGGGGACTTGTCCCGGGCCCGCTGTGAGGAGTTTGTCATCTACTTCGCAGACAAGATCGCTCGGATTCAGGCCGATTTCGACGCTGGGTTGATAGCAGTAGGGGAAGAGCGCGGGGGGGCGGAGGGTCCGTCTGGTCCATCTTTATGGGGTGAGTTTCAGGAAGTGACGCCAGCCGATGTGGTGGATGTCCTGGGGTCTGTGAGGGCCACGTGTTGTCAACTAGATCCATGCCCGTCCTGGTTAATAAAAGCTTCCGGGGAGACGTTGGGGACGGTGCTGGCGAGGGTGGTGAATGCGTCCCTTCGGCAGGGGAGGTTGTCGCCTTGCTTAAAAGAGGCTGTGGTGCGCCCCCTGCTGAAAAAACCATCGTTGGACGTAGACGCGCTCGCCAGCTACCGACCTGTCTCTAACCTTCCCTTTTTAGGGAAGGTTATTGAGCGGGCAGTGGCGCTCCAGCTCCAGGGTCATCTAGATAATATCGGGCTCCTTGACCCGTTTCAATCTGGGTTCCGCCCCGGCTATGGCACCGAGACGGCGTTGGTGGCCTTGGTGGACGACCTCCGCCGGGAGATGGATGCGGGATGTTCGACATTTCTCATCCTGCTCGATCTCTCGGCCGCTTTTGACACCGTGGACCATGGGCTGCTGTTGAGACGACTGCGTGACCGGGGGGGTCTGGACGGGACTGTTCTTGAATGGTTCCGTTCATTCCTCTCGGGGAGGAGCCAGCGGGTGGTGTTGGGGGAGGAAACATCGAGCCCCCGCGCCTTACCGTGTGGCGTTCCGCAGGGATCGATCTTGTCTCCATTATTATTTAACATCTATATGCAGCCCTTGGGGGAGGTCGTGAGAGGGTTCGGGGTGCGATGTCACCAGTATGCTGATGATACTCAGCTGTACCTCTCGTTTTCTACTGACCCAGACCCTGCTGTCTCGGTGCTATCCCAATGTTTGGAGGCCGTGGCGGATTGGATGCGGCGGAGCAGACTGAAGCTCAACCCAGATAAGACGGAGGTGATGGTGGTGGGGAGGGCGAAGGGGGTGGTGGCCCCCCTGATTGGGGGGGTTTGCCCCCCTGTAGCTCAGCAGGTCCGGAGTCTGGGGGTCATATTGGACGCAGACCTGCGGCTGGAGCGGCAGGTGGAGGCAGTCGCTAAGGCTGCCTTCCGCCAGCTTTATCTGGTACGTAGGCTGCGTCCGTATGTCTCTGGCCCGGACCTGGCCTCCCTCATCCATGCCTTCGTCACCTCGCGGCTCGACTACTGCAACGCGCTCTACGTGGGGCTTCCCTTGTTCTTGGCCCGGAGGCTGCAGCTGGTGCAGAATGCGGCGGCTCGTCTTCTTACGGGGACGGGTCGCCGGGAGCACATTACACCGGTGCTCCGAGCGCTGCACTGGCTGCCGATAGTGTGCCGGGCCAAGTTCAAGGTCCTAGTGATGATCTATAAAGCCCTATACGGCCTTGGCCCCTCTTACCTTAGGGACCGCCTCGCCCTTCGCGCCCCGGAACGGCTCCTGCGGTCTGCCGGGGGTGCCCTCCTGGAGGTCCCCCGTGTTAAGCGGGGGGCCACGATGGAGCGAGCATTCTCGGTGGTAGGGCCACGGCTGTGGAACTCCCTTCCGGAGGAAGCTCGCCTGGCCCCAAGCCTTTTGACATTTCGGCGGAACTGTAAGACCTGGCTGTTTGCCCAGGCCTTCGGGAGGGAGGGGGGGGGGGGGTGATTTTAATCCCCCGCCCATTTATTTATTTACTATTGTCTTTTAGCCCTGTTTTATTGATGCATTTTATATTTATATTTTAACTGATTTTAATTGTTTTTATCATTGTTGTTAGCCGCCCCGAGCTGCATTGCAGGAGGGGGCGGGATATAAATCTATAAAATAAATAAATAAATAAATAAATAAATATATTTGTTCTGCTCCCTCCCTCCCAACTTTCAAATCCCTCCTGAAAACCTACCTGTTCCGTCAGGTTTTCCATAACTCCTTTATGAATGAAATTGCCTCCTCCTTCCCTTCCTCCCTCCCACTGACTCTGTTCCCTGAACTAAGCTAAGCATGTCCACCAGCAACTTCTCAACCTCATGAATATATCCTTGTCTCTCCTGATGTTCACTTCTCCCTTGTCTCTCTTAGATTGTAAGACCGTTGGGGTAGGGACCTGTCTATAACTATTGATTGTACAGTGTCAGGTACACTACTGGTCTTTATATAATTAAAAATAAATAATAATCAGGGCCCTGATTTTTTTCTGTGGAATTTTTTAAAAAATCCCATGGGAGTCTGGGAGACTCAGGGCTCAATTCTGTGGGTTCCTGTCCCCCACCCTCACCATGCCGAGTCAGGCTGGGTTGGGTGGGTGGGTGATTACCACATGCTTCTCCTACCCTCCCCAGCCTACTTGGGTCCAGGAGGCAGCAACAGCAGGATTTCTGAAGCGCTGCTGCTACCCTCCCTCTCCTCGGCCAGGCAGGTGGCTGGGTTGGGGAAAGGGAGGGCCGCAGCAGCACTTGGGGCTCCAGCCCATGGGCCGGGCTGAATTGTGGGTGAGCTGCTGGTGCTTGCCTCCCCTCCCACCCTGGCAAAGCAACTCACCCGGCAGAGGTGGTGGCAGTAGCTTCTCCCGGCGTCTCTCCGGTTAGCTCCTTCTCGCCACTTCCTGGCCTGCCCCACGGGGCCTCTCAGGGTGACGCAGCCAGATGATATCATCTGGGAGGGTGAGAGGGGAGGCTCTGGGAGGCCCTGTTGGCGGGGTCCAGAAGTGGCCAGAAGGAGCCGGCTGGAGATCTGCCAGGAGAAGCTTCTGCCACCACCTCTGCCACCGGGTGAGTTGCTTTGCTATGCTGGGGAGGGTGGGAGAGAGGAGGCAAGCCCCGGCAGCCTGGCAGGAGCAGGAGATTCTGCAGGGAGGGGGATTCTGCAGGAAATCCATGAACTGTGGTCCCGCATTTGGCTTGGGGGCCCTGATGGTGGTGGCAGTGATGATGATGATGATAATAGTTAAACTTGCCGGTAAAGGCTTGCAGGGACATGGCTCTTATTTTCAATATTATTTATATTTGGAAATGAAATGATCTTAGAATATTTCACCTTGGATGTAATATAGTGCATTTTTAACACAGACAGTACTGAAACAGCATTGTAACTTGCTGCTCTCTCAGTATTGCAGTCAATTAGGAGGGAGTTCCGTTATCTTGAATGGGTGCTGGACTATAGTGACTTTTTCAGCTATCCTCTTGTGCTAAACTTGTAATTAACATCCTTTGACTCTTCCCATCATTCTTTCCTTTTCCC
The DNA here is from genome assembly GCA_003113815.1 of Sphenodon punctatus. Lineage (NCBI taxonomy): Eukaryota > Metazoa > Chordata > Lepidosauria > Sphenodontia > Sphenodontidae > Sphenodon > Sphenodon punctatus. The sequence continues at coordinate 5,018,931 of QEPC01003117.1, forward strand.
CACATCTGTTAGGAAGCTGAGTATGTCAGTATTTCTTTAATTTTTGACTAGTGCGTTTGTAACTAGGTTATGGGGGGGCTGACTCTGACACTCCAATACACCTCCAAACACAATTGTGACTCAGTTTGCCAACTTGTAATTGCCACAGGCGTATGCTGTTGGAACCCAGGATGTCTACCCACTCTTGCAAGAGGATGTACTAATCCAAACAAGAGCAAGTCAGATGCAAACCCTTAAGTGTCTGTGATTTGGGGTGGTCCTCAGTTATAGATAATTTATAGGTTTGTCTCAGTACCTAACTGAGGAAAACTTTAGAATTCTGTAACTGGTTTCAGCAAATGAATACACACCAGTTTAAGCTAAAAAGAAAGATTTTTTAAAATCAAGTTTAATTACACAAGGAAAATTGGTTCAGAGTTATGGACAGTTGCTACTGAAAACAAAAGGTTAAAAATGGCATAAGCTGCATACGTTTGAAATAACCCTGCAATACAAGACCATCACAGCTCTTAGGTAAAAGCTGGGCCCTCTTCTTCTCAGATGGACAAGAATGGAAGAAAAATCATATTAAAGCCAAAAGCTTCTTCATAGGCTTCAGTGTCAATTCAGTTTCTTTGTGCTAATAGGATTCTCTTTCTACCTAGGAAGTGGGTATTTCTCACTTGATGGTAGGTAAGAAATATTTGCCTCTCCCTCCCACTGTGTAATATGCTTTCTTTGTTCTGGGGTTGGTCACACAATGCATTGTCCTACCAGTGTAGGTTTCTTTAATTGAGCGAGGCTTTTGGGGCCCATTTCTCATTCATTAATTTTCTTTAAATGACTTAACTGAAATTAAGCTGCATATGTGTGTAATGGTGACTGAACAATACTTATACGTGATGAGGAATGTATACAGTTTAATTTCAGTTGTCATAACTTTTTTTTATTAATGAATGAGAAAAGAAAAATGTATAGATTGATCTGATATTTAATAAAGTTGCCTTAACATACAATTTACTGTGACATTAACGTTGGAATAAAATTTGTAATGACACCTTAACGAGCTTCTTAAACCGAGGTTTTTTGTCTAGGTAATTTGCCCTTTTGAAACTTAATAGTTTTGTTAATGCATAAACTGGCCCCAGACACAAGAACATTGCAGGTGCACACAGGCAATCACCCATCCCCCCCACCCCCAACACCCCATCCCTTACATGGAGCAACCTGTTTTTTCGCAGGTTTCTCTGTGTAGGGGTGATGGGTGGAGGTGCGTGTTATGCAAGAGTGCGCAAGCTACTGCTTTCATAAGAGATGTACCCACCAATGCCACTGCATGGGTGCGTCTTTTGCAAAAGAGGTCACACACGTGCTCGCTCTCTCTCACACACACACACACCCATTCTAACTGATCGCACATACAATAATTCAGACACAGTACACACGCGCTCTCATCTCACACGTTCATTCAAATTGATCACACACAGCCACACACTCATCCATACACACTACACACACACATGCTCTCACCTCACATACTCATTCAAATTGATCAGTCACTCTCACTAGACCAGGGATGTAGCTAGGGTGCAATGGGCTCCTGGCCAAGAAGTCAAGATAGGCCCCCCTTTTTGTGTCCCACCAGTGGGCCTAGGGGCGCTGCCCCCCTCGGCGAGCCTGGGGGCGCTGCTATCAAACACACAACACTCAATATGCAGCCAGCTTATTAAGCACATTATGCCATGAAAAGATATATATATATATATCCATCCAGTTCAGTTGGTCCCCCATAATCAATTCATGCTGCCCCCACCCCATAACCAGTTCATTTGCGCCCCCGCCCCCATATAACCATTTCATTTGTGCTCCTGGGGCAGTGTGACTTCATTATATGGGGGGCGCAAATGAACTGGTTATGGGGTGGGGGTTTAAAGACAGTATTCCTGTTAGCAATAAGAAGAGTTAGTGAAATAGCAGCCATAATAATCTCAGAACCATATTTATTTATTTATTTTATTTCATCGTATTTGTATGCTGCCCCCTCCTGCGCAGGCATTTTGGGGTGGCTAGCAACATATTAAAACAAAGTAATACAATACAATCAAATACTATGCATCAGCTATTAAAATAATCAACAATTAAAATATCCCAACAGTAAAAGACCCCACCCTAACACAACCCTCCCTCACCCGTCTCCCTCGGCAAAGGCCCAGCAGAACAGCCAGGTCTTACACTGTCTACAGAAAGAGGGGAGGTCTATGGCCAGGCAGACCTCCAACAGGAGGGAGTTCCACAGCCGTGGAGTGGCCGCCAAGAGCGCCCTCCTCATGGTTGACACCTGGAAAACCCGGGGGACCTCAAGGAGGGCACCCCTGGCCGACCACAGGGGCTGATCCAGAATCTGAAGGATGAGGTGGTCCCGCAGGTAAGTGGGGTCCAGGCCATTTAGGACCGTAAAGGTCAAGACCAACATCTTGAATTGGGCCTGGAAGACTGTTGACAGCCAGTGCAGAGAGCGGAGCACCAGAGTAAAATGCTCACGACGCCCCGTCCTCCTAAGGAGATGGGCTGCCGATTCTGCACCAGCTGCAGTCTCCAGGCCATCACCAGGGGTAGCCCCACGTAGAACGTGTTACAGTAGTCCAATCTTGAGGTAGTAAAAGCATAGACGATCGTGGCAAGTTCCAAGTCCAAGACATACGGCTTAAGCTGTTGCACCAGATTAGTTGGCCAAATTCGCCCTTCGCCACAGCCACCACCTGGGCATCTAGGTGGAGCTGTGGATCTAGGAGTACCCCAAGACTATGGACCTGAGAGACAAGGGGGGGGAGACCCTATCAATGATGGGGTCCATACCACCACCACCACCACCACCCCACGCCTTCCCCACAACCATCACCTCCATCTTGGCAGGATTCAACCTCAAGTGACTTGCCCTCATCCAGTTCCCCACAGCTGACAAACACCGGGTAAGCACCGAGACTCCTGGATCTGATGAAAAAGAGAGGTATAGTTGGGTGTCATCAGCAAAAATATGTGCAGATTTTCCAAGATAGAATAGATATTGCTTTACATCCTCAATTCTACCTAAGATAGTATAAGTAAGACAGTTGTGAGAATGTGGCCCTTTTAACACGGGCCTCTCCCACCCATGAACATGCAGATTTCTGCATGTTCATGGGTGGGGGAGCCCCATGTGAACAACATGGTGCGCAAGCCCATGGTGAGTGGGGGTGCGTGCACATGCCCACCTAACATGCATCCCCACTCACCCCCCCCCACTTGTCCCCATGCATGGAGCAACTGGAGAAAATGGCAGTTGCTCTGTGGGTGTGGATGAGTGGTGGGGTGAATGGGGATGCGTGTGCAGCCGTGTGTATGCACTGGCGTGCCCGTGGACCTATCTTCTGGCAGAGCCGTGTAAAAAATGGCCTGTGCGCAGCTACTTGAAGAAGAACAGAAGGTTGCTGCCTTGTAAACAAGGTTCTTCAAGATGGCTCCTAACACTCTCACAACACCCACCCTTCCAGCCCCACATGAAATTTTTTTCTTAGTTCCTTCCAACCCTTTCTAGGAATACGTTATTCTGATGGCGGGGGCGGGGGGAGTGCTTTTTATACTAGAGGAGCTATAGACCATCACATGGTCTATTATTTGAATATAGTGAGTATGTACAACCCAGTTGTGAGAATGTTGGGAGCCGTCTCGAAGAACCTTCTTTACAAGGCAACAACCTTCTGATCACTCACATGGAGAGGAGAAGCTGTAAACAAACAGCTTTATTGCCCAGTCCAATTGGTGCCCTGCTGCGACTGCTGCAGCACTACTAGCAGGCAGAGGCACAGGAAGGATGGGGACCCCTCCCCCACCTTCAGCTCCCACCCCATGATCCGCCCCTGGACTCCCTTTCATTGTAATCACAGAACACATGTGTTGCTGGAGGAAAGCTAGAATGGTCGCCAACCAGAAGTTTTTGCTCTGCTGACACCCATTGAACAGCATAGGTGCTGTTCAGTGAGAGTTTGCTACTGCCTTAACTATGGCACCACGACTGTGGCTCTATAATTTTTTTTAACTTTTTTCCATAATATTTCCATTTGTAAATTTTTTATATCATTGTCCTAAGTGTTGCACAAGGATTAAAATGACACCTGACATGGATGATTTACATGCATGCATTTTGGAATTGCAGACATATATTGCTTTTATATAATACATGACACATTTCTGATAACCATAAGCTTGTTGTATTACATAAATCAGTGATGACTTATTGCCACATCATTCCCATCACTGATGCCAATCCATTCAGAACAAGTCTACATGACAGTAGTCAATCAGCTACCTACTCTGGTATTCTGACCATTTTTGTTACTGTTGAAAGACCAATGGGATATTGGGTGTCTTTAGACAGACCCGGAGGTGGCCACCGCTGTACTCCCTCTGGGAGCGACCAGCACTATGTGCCCTGCACGCAGCCCTATCTGCACCAGGTTTATAAAGACCCGGCATCTGCCATGGCCCACAATCTGTCCGCATGGCACCCCCTTCCCGCACCATAGAGCTGCAGGAGGATAAGCCACCACTTGAGGCTGCTGCCTGCAGCTCTATGGTGTTGCCTGGGGCAACCCCCAGCCAGGAGTCGGTCTGAAGCAGCAGCATTGTTTGCTGTTCTGCTTTGTGCTGCTGCTTTTTCAGCTTCTCTGGCACCGGTCCGATGGTGACCAATGGCAATTTATGATACTTCGCAGCAATTTGTGACAGTTTTCTGGAAATTTGAGGCATTTTACGGCCGTTTATGGAAGTTGTGGCAGTCTAGGGTACTTTGTGACATTACGACAGTTCGTGGTAATTTGCAACCGTTACAACAGTTTTAGTGACATTTCTGACAATTTGCGACAGTTCCTCCATAAAGTTTACAACCGTTTACAGCAGTTCATGGAACTTTACAACAGTTTCCGATATTTTAAGGCACTTTACGACAGCTCCCGGAAGTCCCCCGAGAGTCTCCGGCACTTTCAAAAAGGTTGAAAAGGGTGACATGCTTGAGCGGACAGCGGCAGCAAATATCGGTAAGTGCCACTGCTTCAATGGAGGTTGTCGTGTCATTAGTTGTTTTAATTGTTGTTTTAATGTTGTTTTACGAATCGTAAGCTGCCCCGAGATGTCTGTGGCAGGCGGGGCGGGAAAGTAAACTTTTAAAATAAATAAATAAATTATGGTGGTGTTGGATTGGCCATTACCGACAAAAAAAAAGTTGTCACTTGCCTGTCGCGAGAGAGCGCGGGGTACAAATAAAAATGGAATGGAATGGAATGGAATTGAGAAAATTGCCAGCACGGACATGGTCATTTGACATGTAGGATCCTGAATGCAACCAGCTTTCATCTTGCTCCTATGGTAGGTCTTTTGGTTAAGATCTTGTTGAAACATTACAGCAAGACAGAGAGAGTGCATGTTAGCCAAGCTGAGCAAAGCCTTCAAGTTTTGCTACTAAAGAGTAGGAACCTTGGCTTGACCCAGCTTGAGGCCCCCCCGTGCTCCCTAATCATCTACTCTTTCTCAACCAGAGCTCTGCTCCCTGATGCTAGCTGGTGCTATCTTTTGGATGGGATACATGAGTTACCACTAGACTAACAGCAGTCCCAACTGAGAAGGGAACGGTTCTGCCTCCTTGCCCCTTCCCCCAATATGTTTAAAAATCAGTTATAAAGAAAGCAAACTTTAAAAAATGAATTCAATCACACAAAGCCACTGTCGAGACTAGGGTTACCAGCATAGCCAGAGACTCCAGGTTTTGAGACCAGTGGCATAGCAAGGCTGTACTGGGCTCATGTCCCAATGATGGTGCTCTACCCCACCCAAAGGAGAAGGCAGCAGGCTCTCTAGGGTGGGCAAGAGTCCCAACTTTAGGCTTTCACCATTCCAGACTAGCCCCATCCAGGATCCCCACTGCAAGCCACTGGCACACACAAATTGTAGTTGTTCAGAGTGCTCTGCCCACTCTGGAAAACTCGTAGTGGCACTCCCACCACTCAGACCACTTGCAAATTATTTGTAAGCTGCCCTGAGCCTCTGCAGGAAGGGTGGAATAGAAATATGAATAAATAACACACACACACCCCTTAAACTAAAGTCCAGGCTCAACCAAGCCCCCTCACTCCATGGTAGCTACACATGACATTCTGGATGAAGTTGCTGTCTTGGCTGTCTAGATTGAGCCAGTGAAGCTGGACTGTTCCTGGAAACATGGTATCGAATAGTGCCTGAGAGTTCTGGTATCCTCATTCCTAGCTTGGGGTTAAAGAGCAAGAGAGCAGCAGCAGCAAAGGAACCTGAAGGAGACTCTGTTGCTAACACTGCTGATAGGAAATCATCAGATGTTGTCAAGGTGCACATGAAAGTATAAATCAATGACACTAAAAAGGGGTTTTGTTTATGGCAGATCCATGCATCGTAGCAGCACTTGTGTGAATGTGAGATAAGGTGCTTCTACCGCTCTTTTCTCCTGCTTGTTTGGAATAATGTCATTTTCATTCCGGCCCCCTTGTTTTTCATGCCTGACATTTTTCATCCTGTTCTATTGAAAAGGCAATTATATCTTACAAAGAAGCCTAACTGCTGCCCAGCCCTGAATAGCCTCCTCCTCTGGCTAATCTATCTCCTTCTCAGCTGTCAGTCTTTTGGTTTTAATGAGCCAAAGCAATAACATTGCACAAGCAACACAAGGGACAGTTCAGTAGCAAATTTCTTTCGGCAGAACTAATTCCCTCCTCACCTTTGCAGGTTTGCTGAACCAGAAATGCACCTCAAACAGATAAAGGGTTACAAAAACCCAAACAAATAAACAGTTGTGGGGAGTGGGTGTGGTGGGCAATCGGAAGGTGAAAAATTAGCTCAGTTCTCAGGACTGCATATGTTGCTGCATAATTCAATTCACTCTTAAAAAGGCTGGTGCTTTTCATATTGACCTATCCCTTATAAAGAATGTACTCTTGTTCAACAAATGGTAATAGTACCCTTATTGTTCTAAGACACTAAGAACAATAAAGACACATTATTGTTCGAAGGCACTCTTATGCTGAGGATCTACCCCTGGATGAAAACAAATGGCAGAGTAGCCATCCCTGGCCATCTGAAACGTTCCCCACCACTGTGAACATGTGTTTATGGTCTGGTGCCCACACATGGCGTCCTGCCATGGAGCACAGGGGAACGCCATCAGGGCTAATGCATGCCCACCTGTTGACATGCCATTTGCTAGGGGTTTGTTGCCCAGGAAGGAGGCTAGTGATGCTGCTGGTGGTGCTTGTGCACTCGACAGGGGAAAGGAGTCGAAGTGGCAGCTGGGGATATTCCCACTTGTGAGCTGTGAATGTGTGTATTACACTCATCTGTGAGCACATGCACCCATTTGTTTCGAAGAGATCAATAACAACTCTCCCTCTTTGGGTGTTTTTTAAATGAGACGCATCCACACATGCCCCCGCCCCCCCCCATTGTCCGTGCATCCAACCGTTCATGTGATGGTGGTGCCTGGTGAGGCGCACTCCCATGGCCACCTGTGGCCACCAATGGCCACACACAGAGCATGGCTGAAAAATCCGGAGTGCTCCGTGCAGGGTCAGTCAAATTTACCATGGCCGGGGTAGCAATGCGGGCAGCCCCACACATTTCAGGTGCATTGGCATCCCACAGCTGTGTCACTCAGCGGCCATGGTTCCCCCCGCCCCCTGCTCATTTAAAAACACCCATTGTTTTCTACAAAAGCTACATCACAAGGTGACTTTTAAGTTTCAGTTTCATACCCAAGAAAAATTAAACTGGCGCATAATTGATAAAGTAAGGTGAAATTGTTTATCTTATTTTCCCAAAACAATAGCCCTCCGCATGCCTCAGAATGGTGGCAGCGAGTGGGCCCTTTGTCGCACTCCCCCCTTAAAGAATGGGGCAAGGCATGTGAGGGGCAAAATCACCTTGCAGCAAAGTGCCCCAAGGCAGGAAGCATCGGCCACAGCAGCGGGAAAAGCAGGAACCCGGGGAGGGCTGCTGGGGCAACCCTTGTCACGTGGTGCTAAAGCACTGTTGTTGAGTGAAACTCTGCCCCAAAAGGGGCAGAGTTTGGAACCCAGCATCTGCTCCTACCCCAGTTTCAGGAAGGAGCTCCAGCAAGCAGCAACTCCCAAGTGAGGCTGGCAATGTGGCCAGCTGCTCGGTACTGTGGCATCCGGGGCACCTGTCTCTTATACACATCTAGATGTGTATAAGAGACAGGCCAGAAGGAGCCGGCTGGAGATCTGCCAGGAGAAGCTTCTGCCACCACCTCTGCCACCGGGTGAGTTGCTTTGCTATGCTGGGGAGGGTGGGAGAGAGGAGGCAAGCCCCGGCAGCCTGGCAGGAGCAGGAGATTCTGCAGGGAGGGGGATTCTGCAGGAAATCCATGAACTGTGGTCCCGCATTTGGCTTGGGGGCCCTGATGGTGGTGGCAGTGATGATGATGATGATAATAGTTAAACTTGCCGGTAAAGGCTTGCAGGGACATGGCTCTTATTTTCAATATTATTTATATTTGGAAATGAAATGATCTTAGAATATTTCACCTTGGATGTAATATAGTGCATTTTTAACACAGACAGTACTGAAACAGCATTGTAACTTGCTGCTCTCTCAGTATTGCAGTCAATTAGGAGGGAGTTCCGTTATCTTGAATGGGTGCTGGACTATAGTGACTTTTTCAGCTATCCTCTTGTGCTAAACTTGTAATTAACATCCTTTGACTCTTCCCATCATTCTTTCCTTTTCCCCACATCTGTTAGGAAGCTGAGTATGTCAGTATTTCTTTAATTTTTGACTAGTGCGTTTGTAACTAGGTTATGGGGGGGCTGACTCTGACACTCCAATACACCTCCAAACACAATTGTGACTCAGTTTGCCAACTTGTAATTGCCACAGGCGTATGCTGTTGGAACCCAGGATGTCTACCCACTCTTGCAAGAGGATGTACTAATCCAAACAAGAGCAAGTCAGATGCAAACCCTTAAGTGTCTGTGATTTGGGGTGGTCCTCAGTTATAGATAATTTATAGGTTTGTCTCAGTACCTAACTGAGGAAAACTTTAGAATTCTGTAACTGGTTTCAGCAAATGAATACACACCAGTTTAAGCTAAAAAGAAAGATTTTTTAAAATCAAGTTTAATTACACAAGGAAAATTGGTTCAGAGTTATGGACAGTTGCTACTGAAAACAAAAGGTTAAAAATGGCATAAGCTGCATACGTTTGAAATAACCCTGCAATACAAGACCATCACAGCTCTTAGGTAAAAGCTGGGCCCTCTTCTTCTCAGATGGACAAGAATGGAAGAAAAATCATATTAAAGCCAAAAGCTTCTTCATAGGCTTCAGTGTCAATTCAGTTTCTTTGTGCTAATAGGATTCTCTTTCTACCTAGGAAGTGGGTATTTCTCACTTGATGGTAGGTAAGAAATATTTGCCTCTCCCTCCCACTGTGTAATATGCTTTCTTTGTTCTGGGGTTGGTCACACAATGCATTGTCCTACCAGTGTAGGTTTCTTTAATTGAGCGAGGCTTTTGGGGCCCATTTCTCATTCATTAATTTTCTTTAAATGACTTAACTGAAATTAAGCTGCATATGTGTGTAATGGTGACTGAACAATACTTATACGTGATGAGGAATGTATACAGTTTAATTTCAGTTGTCATAACTTTTTTTTATTAATGAATGAGAAAAGAAAAATGTATAGATTGATCTGATATTTAATAAAGTTGCCTTAACATACAATTTACTGTGACATTAACGTTGGAATAAAATTTGTAATGACACCTTAACGAGCTTCTTAAACCGAGGTTTTTTGTCTAGGTAATTTGCCCTTTTGAAACTTAATAGTTTTGTTAATGCATAAACTGGCCCCAGACACAAGAACATTGCAGGTGCACACAGGCAATCACCCATCCCCCCCACCCCCAACACCCCATCCCTTACATGGAGCAACCTGTTTTTTCGCAGGTTTCTCTGTGTAGGGGTGATGGGTGGAGGTGCGTGTTATGCAAGAGTGCGCAAGCTACTGCTTTCATAAGAGATGTACCCACCAATGCCACTGCATGGGTGCGTCTTTTGCAAAAGAGGTCACACACGTGCTCGCTCTCTCTCACACACACACACACCCATTCTAACTGATCGCACATACAATAATTCAGACACAGTACACACGCGCTCTCATCTCACACGTTCATTCAAATTGATCACACACAGCCACACACTCATCCATACACACTACACACACACATGCTCTCACCTCACATACTCATTCAAATTGATCAGTCACTCTCACTAGACCAGGGATGTAGCTAGGGTGCAATGGGCTCCTGGCCAAGAAGTCAAGATAGGCCCCCCTTTTTGTGTCCCACCAGTGGGCCTAGGGGCGCTGCCCCCCTCGGCGAGCCTGGGGGCGCTGCTATCAAACACACAACACTCAATATGCAGCCAGCTTATTAAGCACATTATGCCATGAAAAGATATATATATATATATCCATCCAGTTCAGTTGGTCCCCCATAATCAATTCATGCTGCCCCCACCCCATAACCAGTTCATTTGCGCCCCCGCCCCCATATAACCATTTCATTTGTGCTCCTGGGGCAGTGTGACTTCATTATATGGGGGGCGCAAATGAACTGGTTATGGGGTGGGGGTTTAAAGACAGTATTCCTGTTAGCAATAAGAAGAGTTAGTGAAATAGCAGCCATAATAATCTCAGAACCATATTTATTTATTTATTTTATTTCATCGTATTTGTATGCTGCCCCCTCCTGCGCAGGCATTTTGGGGTGGCTAGCAACATATTAAAACAAAGTAATACAATACAATCAAATACTATGCATCAGCTATTAAAATAATCAACAATTAAAATATCCCAACAGTAAAAGACCCCACCCTAACACAACCCTCCCTCACCCGTCTCCCTCGGCAAAGGCCCAGCAGAACAGCCAGGTCTTACACTGTCTACAGAAAGAGGGGAGGTCTATGGCCAGGCAGACCTCCAACAGGAGGGAGTTCCACAGCCGTGGAGTGGCCGCCAAGAGCGCCCTCCTCATGGTTGACACCTGGAAAACCCGGGGGACCTCAAGGAGGGCACCCCTGGCCGACCACAGNGTGGGAGGCTGACCTGCCTCCACTTTGTCTCTCTCCCTCTCCCCCCCCCCCCCCACCATGGAGAAGGGGATGACTCTAGAACGGGGGATGGAGGGGAGGGGGCAGTAGTCTTACTGTCCCACAAGACAGACGGGTAGGCTGCAGGGCCCTGATGGGGGAGGTGGTGGCTGCCCAGTCAGGGCTGGGCCATCCGACTGCTGTGAGGACTGAGGCACCTGGGTACAGGCCCAGGGCACAAATGTCATGGGTGTGGCATCCCACTACACGGGGGCGCAGTGCTTTGCAGGCCTCTGGGGCACGTGGGCCCCCAGCCGCAGGGGTACCCCCCCACAGCCCCTCAATGAGGCAGCTTCTCCCCCCCCCCAAAAAGGGATGACACCCAGCCCCCCACCCACAGTGGCTGGGATCAGCGGGCTCTTTCAGGGACAGGGCTAGGTGGGCCCCTCCTGGAACCTGCTGGCCCTGGCCCCCTATGGAATGTAACCATGAAGTGGTGGGGAGGAGAAAATGGGACCCCTACCTTCTTCTCATTCCAGGGTAAGACCCCAGGAGCTGGGGGGACTGATCAAGGAGAACCAGGACCCTCAAGGACAAGATGCTGAGAAGGGCTTTTGCAGTGGATAGAGTCCATGGAGCAGGCCATCTAGGTCTTGGGGAGCAGCCTGAAGACCCAGCACTGCCCCCATTGTGCTTAACAGCGCTGCAGCTGCACAAAATACAGGGGTGAGTGAGCCACTGAAGCTGGGCCAGGAGGGCCCTGGGGTGCACGACCGTATTGGCCTTGCACTGGCAGGTAATGGAGCCCACGAGCTGTGCCGTGTCATGCTGCTGACACCAGGGCACCACCCCAGTGGCTCCCACGGGGATAGGGCATGGCACATGGCTGCTTTGGGGGAATGAGGGCGCTGTTCAGCGACTTTGGTGGTGTGGAGTGGGGGTCCCCCACTTCTTTACCAGGGATGCCAGGTGCCCAGTGTTCACTTCACCACCAGCCCATTCTCCACACACACATCCTGCCCCACCCGCAAACCGATGACTGCGCCCAAGCTGCCCAGACTCCCAAGTGTTCTTGCTCCCCAGCATGGGGCTTCGTCGGGGGAGGGGTGCTGTACGCCAACCCCTCCCACCCCAACTGGTTGTGGGGTGTCTTTGATGTGTCCACACCCATAGGGGAGCACCAAATGCACACCGCTAGGGTGCTGATAATGGAGGGACAAGCATGTGGACATCTCCTACTGTCTGGTGACCCAATAGGGGTTCCAGCAGATGGGGGATGACAAGAAAGAAAAGGAGCATTTCTGGCACTTGAGGACGGTTGGACCTGGTCCAACTAGACCATTGCTTACTCCATCTTCCAGGGGGCTCAAGTTCTGGCATACCCTGAGAAGACGTTGGTTTTCCTTAAATAGGCTAGGCTAGTCCGTCGGGCATGCTGTCGACGAGGCTTTAAGCATAGGGCAGCCTTACTCCTGGGCTGTGTTGGGATGTGCATGCCTGTGCCCTGTGACTGGGCTGCATAAATGTAGCCAATGCCCCCAAGTTGGACTGTGAGCATGTTTTACAAAAGGGGGCAAGGGGCAGAGGGAGAAAAGGACCAGGCACGGGCACTGCCAGGAGTGTAGCTGGCTAGGCAAGTGCTCCTGGGCAGCCTGCAAGTTGTGCCACTCCTGAGCAGATTGCGGGGGCTTCCACACCACATCCTCCTGTCCCAGGTCCGAACCTTGGGCAAAAGGAAAGTACAACCCAGGAGGTTCGTTCTGGAAAGCGCAACCAAAGGGGTGGCAGTTGAGGAGGAGCGGGGAAGAGTCCCAATCCGAATTGATCAGCGTGAGCTCCCCCTCCTCATCCATACCGATTGGGCGAGGGCATATCGCTCACATCAGTCCACTAGGCCGTGTTTGATTCAGCTGTCACAGGGGTTAAACAGCACAACCATGGAGCCCATTTGGCGAGGGGGACATGAAGTCAGTCCTCCCTACTGCTGGTACACCGAGGCAGTTTGGTTTATCGGCTTTTTTTTCCATTTTCAGGGCAGTTACTATTATGATGATGGCATGCACATGGACTGCTCAGTCTCCCTCTTAGCGTGTGGAGGGTTTAGTTCCCGTGTCGGTTAGGTGGTTCGGCAGCACACCCGCGCAGGCAGGGTCACCAAGGACTTGAATGCTTCTGAGTTATTTGCCACGCTGGCACAGGCCGATGTAGTCTAGTGGTTAAGGTATTGGGATAGGATCTGGAAGACCAGAGTTCAAGCCTGCCTTAGCCTTGAAGACTGTTAGCCTCAGTTTCTCATCTGTAAAATGGGAATAATAATAATATTTTGATGAATATAACAAACTGATGGAGACCTTCCAGCATGTAGCAGCTAGCCTCGGGACACCCCGCTTGCCCCCTGGAGGACTGGGGGCCCGTCGGCTGGAGTAACCTGGTGGGGGATTGAACTGGATGCAGTAATGGCCGTGTCACACCTCCTCACGGATAGATTGGGGGCCCTCTTTGCTGAGATCTAGACTTGCCTTACTGCCAAGAAGGTTAAGGAACTGCCCAGCAGTTAAGGTCCTCATGTGGGAGCCTTGATTTTGTGTACAGAGCCAGTGTCACTGAGACGTCCTTTCTTTGTCCCGGTGGTGGTGGAAGCTGGTGGGCAACCCCTAGCCTTTCTGTCGCATCAGACTCAGTACCCGAGACGTAAGGAATGACTGGGTGATCTGGGTCTTTTTTCAAGCTATTTTAGCAGGGCTGGTTTTGGGGAAGGACCGGCTCCGGCTATAAGGGAGCTATTTATTTATTTTATTTATTTAAAACATTTATATCCCGCACCCTCCTGCACACTGGCAGCTTGGGACGGCGCACAACATAACACAATAAACTATAAAATCCATTTAAAATACTACAATATTTTTAATATTAAAAATATCAAGCAGAAGCTAAAAGACAGAAAACCCCAATCCCCCCACCCTCCCCGAAAGCCCGGCGGAACAACCAGGTCTTACAATATCTTCAGAAAGAGGGGAGGTCTGGGGACAAATGGACCTCCAACGGGAGGAAGTTCTACAGTCAAGGTGCAGCCACCAAGAACGCCCTCTCCACCGTCGCCACCCAGGGGACTTCAAGTCAGGCACCCCCAGCTGACCTCAAGGGCCATGAAATGACCTGGAGCCTGGGGCAATCTCACAGGAAAGCAGGACCCAAGCCGTTAGGGCTTTATAGGTCATTACCAACACCTTGAATTGGGCCCGGAAGACAATAGGCAGCCAGTACAGAGTGTGGACCACAGGTGTAATGTGCTCCCAGTGACCTGTCCCAGTTAGGAGATGGGCTGCCGCATTCTGAACCAGCTGCAGCCGCCGGACTGTCCTCAAGGATAGCCCCACGTACATTGCGTTACAGTAGTCCAGTCGAGAGGTAATTAAGGCATGGATGATGGTGCCCAGATCCAAGTCTGAGACATACGACCGCAGCCATCGCACCAGATGCAATTGGTGAAATGCTCCCCTCGCACAGCTTCCACCTGACAATCCAGGTGGAGCTGCGGGTCAAGGAGCACCCCCAGACTACAAATCTGAGTAGCCAAAGGGGGGCAGACCCTGCCTATGATGGGAGCCACCATCCCTTCAGCCCTACCCACCAACATCACCTTTGTTTTGTCGGGATTCAGCCTCAGATGGCTTGCCCTCATCCAGTCCACCACAACTGCCAAACACCGTAAGCACCAAGACTGCCAGGCCTGGGTCTCCAGAAAACAAGAGATAAAGTTGTGTATCATCGGCATGCTGATGACATCGCATGCCGAACCCTCTCATGACCTCACCCAAAGGTTGCATATACACGTTGAACAGGAGAGGGGGCAGAATAGAACCCTGCAGGATTCCACACGTGAGATTCCGGGGAGATGACGTACATTCCCCAAGAACACCCGCTGAGTTCTCCCTGCCAGGAATGAGCGGAACCATTCAAGAACAATCCCACTCATCCCGGCCCGGTCCCGCAGCCTTGTCACCAACATCTCATGGTCAATGGTATCAAACGCCACCAACAGATCCAGTAAGATTAAAATAGACGATCTGCCCTGATCCAATTCACGGCGTAGGTCATCGACCAAATTCACAAGTGCAGTGTCTGTGCCAAACCCAGGGTGAAAACTAGACTGTGAGGGATCACGAAAACCGACCTGGTCCAGATGCCCCTGTAACTGCTGGGCCACCAGTCATTTAATAACCTTCCCTAAAAAGGGAAGGTTAGAGACTGGCTGATAGCTGGCCAGAGAGTCAACATCCAAAGATGGCATCTTGAGCAGAGGCTGCACCACTGACTTTGAGATGGCTCGGCACTCTGCCCTCCCTGAGGGTGGCATTGACCACCCCCACCATCAACGGCCGTAGCATCTCCCAGCTGGTCTTCACCAGGACGAACACAGATCTAATTCACAACAGGTGGCCCGAACTGTCCCAAGGACCTCTGCCGTGTCAGCGGGCAATACCCACTGAAGCTGAACCAACAACAGACATGACAGGGCTTACCTTACCTCTGATTTACCCACTGTCACAAGTGCAGCATCGAGGTGGTGATGAATCTGAGTAATTTTTATCTGCAGAAAAGTCAGCAAACATGTCACAGCAGGCACTGGAAAATTCAGACCTATTTGGAGGTGGCTGGTGCTTTTGGGTCGGGGTATACTTAGGAACAGGTGATGAACACACCCCTTCATGGCTGGACTGGGTGGAATCCGGGGTTACCCATGATCTCACTTTTCTGGAGCTGTGCTCAGCTAGAATTGGCCACCGGATCCATTGAGTCGGGGAACTCATAAGGTGTCGAGAGCTAAGCTGCATCACTGTGTACCTTTCATTGGGCTGGTGATCCTTCTTTGGCCAAATGAATTCGCGACCCCTCCCCCCCGCACTCTTTGAGTGGCAACCAGGTGGTAGTTCACATCATCAACACCCTGTCTTTTAGGTCTCCCAGGGTTACGAAGCCGGTGAGGGCATCGGTGCTGACATGTCTGAACCATAATAACTTTTGTTCCTTCCCACGCATGTGCCAGCCATCAATAGTGGAGTGGCCAACACCCCTCCCTCCCTGCCAGATGGAATGATTTTGCTCACTAGCACCTAGAGCCAGGCAGAACTCAGAGCCTTTGCTGCCATTGGCAGGGAGCCTTGGATCCCAGTGCTGTATGACACCATACAAGGATACTTGGCTTCACGAACAGGGGCAGAGCGCAACAGGGCTTTCAGCAAATTCCAAGAGTACTGGTCCCCACTTAGGGATGTACGAACACCAGGGGGGCGGTGTTCGGCCCATTCGGGGTTTGGCCCCCCGAAACCATTCAGGTTCTCGCTGTTCGGCCTGAACCAGTTTGCGGGGGGACGAACCTGTTCGGATGGGAGGAACCTGGTTTTCCCTCCCCCCTCCAGGCTGCGCAGGTGTAAGGGGTGCCGGGGCTCACCTCCCAGCCAGTCTCATACATTTTTTTTTTTTTAAAACCCCACCCCAGGGAGCGCCCTACCTGGTGGTGCTGGGGCTCTGACCCCAAGTCCAGTGGTGGCAGCGACAGCACAGCGGGTCTGGCAGCACTCTGGAGTGCTTCAGACCTAGTAGAGGCCTGAAGCGCTCCGGAGCGCCACCGAACCCACTGCCGCCAGACCCGGGTCCAGCAGCAGCAGTGGTAGTAGTGGCGGGTCTGGGTCTTGTGGAGCTCCGGAGTGCCGCCGGACCCGCTGCTGCCGCCAGACCAAAGACCAGAGCCCTTGCACCACCAAGTAGGGCAATCCCTGGGGGGGGGGGGGTTGTTTTTTTTAAAAAAAAATTATGAGGCTGGGCAGGGGGGGGGAGGTGAGCCCCGGCGCCCCTTCCACCCGTGCAGCCTGAAGTGGGGGAGGGAAAACCAGGTTCCCCCCATCCCCCGCCTGAATGTGTTCGGAACCCAAACTTTGTTTGGCCGATTCGGGCGGGGGCAGTTTGGGCTCGGGGTGTTCGCGAACGGGCCTAACACCCCAAGTTCAGGCCGACCGCCGAACCGCATTCGCACATCCCTAGTCCCCACTGGTTTCCCACTTCCCGAAGTTCAAATGCTTCAGTCGCCCTAGCTTTGAGGAGGGGTTGGGCGGCTGTTGGCTCCATAGCAGGCAAGCTTGCAGCCCCAGGGTAGGAGTGTGCGAACACCTGGAGGTTCGTGGTTCAGCCTGTTCAGGGTTCGTCCCCCCCAAAACCATTCAGGGTTTGACTGTTCAGCCCAAACCAGTTCGGGGGGGGGCTGAACTCGTTTGGGCAGGGGACAGGGGGAAACCCAGTTTCCCCTCCCTCCAGGCTGCGCAGGTAAAAGGGGTGTCGTAGCTCACACACACACCCCCTGCGCAGCCTACAAATTTTTTTTTTAAACCCTACCCACCCAAGGATCGCCCTACCTGGTGGCGCCGGGGCTCCTGACCTGGAAGGCCTAGTAGAGGCCTGAAGCGCTCTGCAGCGCTGTCGGAGCCGGACCTGCTGCTGCTGCCGCTGCCACCGCAGGACCCGGGGCCAGAGCCCCGGCGCCACCAGGTAGGGCAATCTCTGGCGTGGGGTTTTGTTTTGTTTTTTAAAAAGTTTTAGTAAGTTGCACAGGGGGTGGGGGAGGTGAGCTCCAGCGCCCCTTCCACCTGCGCAGCCTGGAGGGAGGGGAAACTGGGTTCCCTTCTGCTCCCTGCCCGAATGGGTTCAGAACCCGAACTTTGTTTGGGCGGGGGGAAGTTCGGGTTCGGGGGGTTCACGGATGGGTTGAACACCCTGAGTTCATGCCGAACCCTGAATCCCCAAACTGCATTCGCACATCCCTATCCCAGGACTAGTGAGCGGTTTGGCCGTCCAGGCCCCTCTGGACCTGGGTGTTCTGACCAGGCGGCTGTTTGAGAGTAGGCCCCTGGAGCAAGCTCACCCCCAGATAGGCAGGTCTCCATATTCCCCCCCCACCCCCCATATGTGCTCACGTTCTTTGGAGTTTGGTTGTGTACAGCAGTTTCTGAGTGCGCTATTTGGGGCTTTCCAGGTCAGTGAGCTGGTCCTTGAATCGACCAGGGATGTCACAGGTAATGGGAATCGGAGACCTCCAGTTTGACCATCCAGCATTGTCATCCTGGCTAATACGACCTAGAATGGACCAAGGAGGTAGGGGCCAGATGGTTAGATCAGGTAGGCCAGGACACCTGACTTGGGCCCAGCCTTAGCTGCTGAGACATAGCTGACGGTGCAGCGCAGACTCCCAGGATTCTCCTGATTACGCACAGAAACGGGGATTTGCTTCCCCAAGTACCAGTCTACTGCTATCCTCCAGGTTGCCTTAGTGTGCTTGCACCTCCCCCCTTCGAGTTCAGGCCTCAGTTCCTATCAGGGAAGCTAGTTGCACGGCAGCAACAGGCCTCCTGTCTTAATTGAGCTGTGTGTTTCCTCTCTCCAGGTGCCGCCATCCCTCAAAGGTGGCTCATGTGGATTGTCAGCCATGGTCTGGTGCATTGGTTGCGCACAGCGCCAGGAACTACCCCCTGGGGGACCTGGCTGGGCCTGTCAGCATGAGCAGGGACACAGTGGATGGGCCGCAATGTCATGAGGTGCCAGTAGCTACTCCCTTGATTCAGACTGGCATCGATTGGACCTTCCTCGGGATGTAATCGTTCTGCACTTGGAGGGGGAGGGGGAACGAGCTAGCTATAACGCACATGAGACCCAGCTTTACTGAACTGACAGGGTCTCTTTGGCCCTAGAGGGGAATGAATTCTATCTTCAGGCAATGAAGGACAAGCTGATGGAAATATTGGAGGGATGAGGTTCAGGTGGGGGTCGGACCCATCCACTTAGCATCAGCGGCCCCTTAGTGGTAGGGGTCCAGTACTGTTGGCATAGGCTATTATAGAACTTAGATTGAAGATGAGTCATCTCCGTAAGAGATGGGGAGGCGACACCTACCGTAAAAGCAGGGTATGGCAAGTGGTGAGGTAGCCTCCCTGGGAGGGGTGTCCCGCAAGGGTGGTAAGGGACAGGTATGGTCCCCAGCCTGCTGGCACCTTACTCTGGTCCGGCAAGGGCCTTGCCCCCCTCACACACGGGATGAGGGGTGAGACGTTGTGTTTGATAAGTGGAGGCAGGCACTCGAGGGTATATTAAGCCAGCCCCCTGTGATCACGTTTAATGTGTGGAGACTTGTTGTGCTGGACCTGAATTGCATTAGGTGATTTCCCCACCTAATCCTGATTCGATACATAATCCTGATTTGATTAAAGAGTGCGGTCATTTTAAACCCAACTCATGGTTGTCTTGTCTCATTCGGGATGCGTCGACAATAGCCCTCCCCATGCCCCAGAATGGTGGCAGCAAGTGGGCCCTTTGTCGCACCCCCCCTTAAAGAACAAGGCAAGGCACATGTGGGGCAAAATCCCCTTGCAGCAAAGTACCCCAAGGTGGGAAGCATTGGCCGCAGCAGCGGGAAAAGGAGGAACCCGGCATCATCACATGGTGCGAAAATACTGTTGAGTGAAACTCCACCCCAAAAGGGACAGAGTTTGGAACCCAGCATCTGCTTCTGCCCTATTTTCAGGCAGGAGCTCCAGCAAGGGAATTTTTCTGGGAACCCCAATTTAGGCCAAGGATTCTTAGTTTTTGCCTTCCTCACAGTGTAGGGTATTTGGGTTGATTTGGTTTCCCCCTGTGATTTAGGCAAAGGGGATGTTTGCTATGATGTTACACTTGTCGCACTCGTTGCAGGGGTCCAGTACTGTTGGCATAGGCTATTATAGAACTTAGACTGAAGATGAGTCCTCTCCATAAGAGATGGGGAGGCGACACCTACTGCAAAAGCAGGGTATGGCAGGTGGTGGGGTAGCCTCCCTGGGAGGGGTGTCCCGCAAGGGCAGTAAGGGACAGGTACGGTCCACAGCCTGCCGGCACCTTCCTCCTTACTCAGGTCTGGCAAGGACCTTGTCCCCCTCACACATAGTATGAGGGGGAGACGTGTTTGATTAAGTGGGGGCAGGCACTCGAGGGTATATCGAGCCAGCCCCCTGTGATCACGTTTAACCCTTAGGTCCAGTACAAGTGTTTGATAAGTGTTTGATAAGTTTGATCGCCTTAGGTGATTTCCCCACCTAATCCTGATTCGATATATAATCCTGATTTGATTAAAGAGTGCAGCCATTTTAAACCCAACTCATGGTTGTCTTGTCTCATTCGGGATGCGTCGACAAATGACTGAAGCATAGAAATAATATTCTCTGCTCTTTGCTTATAATGAAGTTAGCTCAGAGAGAGAATCAATTGGAGGATATTGTCAGATTTCTCAAGGCAAAAACATTGTGCTTATTGTAAGAAAAACATTGACTTCAGAGGCTATGCTTTGTGCACAAATAGGCTTTAATATGGAGCTCTGGTAAGAAGATTATTGTGAAATTCATCCATATCTTTTATCTGCAAGAGCTTAATTAATAGGCAGTGTGATGTTGGAATGTTGGAGCCAGAGGATAAATTTCAAATGCCTTGAAATCAAATCAGAAGAGAGTTGAAGACATGAATCCATCTTAATACTCGACAAAGTATATGCAATGCCCCTAAAATTGAATCTACTGATCATGTCCTTTTAGATTGCTCATTGTATAAAGATTTGCGAACTTGGTTGGTGGAACCAATTGTAGACGGAATCCCTCCATGCAGCCAGCAAATGCTATTAACATGCCTTCTGGCTGACAGGGATGCCGTTATCACTCAAAGTGTAGCCAAATTTTGTGCAGCAGCATTTCAAAGGCGGAATGCTCTGCTTGGCCATTCCCATGTATGAAGGGTTCTTCATTCATTGGGATGCTTTGGAATAAAGTTTAAATCTGAAGTCCAGACTCCCTCCCCCCCTCCCCTTCTAGCATGGTATTTTACTATAATTTTAAGTTAGCCTGTGACGGTTATAAGCTTTATCTTCAGGGTTAATAACTAGTTGAATGTTAGTTTTAGATAGGATATTATATTTATGGGTTGTATTGTATGATTTAATTGTGTTTTGTTTGTTTAATCTGTTTCTGTTATTTTATGGTGAATGGCACATAGACAAATCAATAAATATTTGAGCTTTGAGCTTGGGAACCTTCATTTGGAATATACTGTACATGTTGATCACTACTTTTGTTGGCTCATTGGAAAGCTAGAACTTTTACTGGTGAAATACTCAAGCTTTTAGGCATTTCTTTAGGCATGTGAAAAGTTAGAACTACGTGCCTAAGGAAGGGCTTTGTGTGGCCTGAAATTGTGCATACTCTCACCAAGAAAAGGTGGTTCAACTTTAAAAATACCATCTGAACTTCTAAGTCTCCATGTCTTGCATTTGGGACCAACACAATCAGTCACGTTGCCTGGAGAGAGAACTACATCTTCATGAAGGCCCTTTGTTTTTTACCTAAAGTAACTGCATTATCACAATTATTCTTCATCTAAGGACAATCATTAGGCTTTCCTTCATGCTTCAGCTTTTGTGTGTATAGCTAGCAGGTAGCTGGCTGAGCCATGCAACACTTACACGCACCACAGCCATAGTGAGACTCAGTACATTTCTGACTCTGATGAGAAGAAACTGAGAGACCAAATCAAAATCTGATCTAGAGTTTCCTCCTTTTGTTCTCTTCTTTGAGCAGAGTGTTATCCCTAGTAGACCAGCGCCCAATTCTCCAAAGGGCCATTATTTTAGATTTTTGTTGCAGCCCCGTGTTAGAGAAAGTTTGATGATTGAATAAGAGAGTTCAGATCATGAATTTTCAGAAAATGTATGTTGTGGAACTCAACTCCTGGTCGGTAGTAGATGTATCAGCCATTTTTTGAGGGGAAATTGGGGGGTTGAAGTATACGAAAGTTTTTACATCTTGAAAACAGCGCGTCCTAACTAAAAAGAGTATAGGACTGTAAATGTAGCAAATTTAATTTCCTATAAGACAGAGACATGCGATTAAAAACTATCTATTATAGATTTTGAGATATTTAATAAAATGTGTAAGTAAGGTGCTAATGAAAAGACATTTTGTCTGACAAAGTGTCTGGTAATGTGATCTGATGAAGCATTAATGCATTTATGATCATATTTTCACTTTGATGATTTGCACTATTGGGGCTCAATGTCAAATGAAGCGTAAATGTCATAATGATCAAACTTTCTAAGAACTTTCAGCAGAATACTTATAGTTTGAACACAATAGTTTCTTAATACAGTGACATAATTGTAAATAGAATATTACACAATAAAAGTAACTATAAAGTTGTGATTTAAACATTTTCATGACTAAAAGCTATATTTTAGTTTGGAGACATGCTTGAGCTCAATCTTCACTGGTGTCATAATCTGTTTCTAAAACACCATATTAACATATGATATTGTCCCCACTACTTTCTTCTGTATTGTTGCATGTGTCTGGGTGTCCTTTGCATTTACACCTTTGTGTACATCTAAGTTGTATCTTGACACACTTGCACTTACAAGAGAATGAGCATTTTGATTTGATACGCTGGCATGTGGTAAGTTCCATCAATTTATTTGGGCCGGATTCTTACGTCATTAGCTGCGTCTCAAGCCTATTTTCTGTACTTTCTGCACGTGTCCAACCCCGTCCTTCTGGTGAAGCAATAAATGGCCTAGCCACTAATGAAGATTTCCACACTGCACATTGGTAATGAGCTGTCTTTACAGGGTGGTAAGCTGTCATTCTGCTTTGCTACCTTGCAGAACTGTTTTAACTCAGCAGATTGATGCTGTAGTTAGTACATTCACTTGGTTACAGTCTGCAAACGATTTCTTCACAAACATGAAATATATATTTTGTGAACTCAAATGAGTCTCCAAGTTCAGATAATCTCTGGAGATTTTCATGGTAGGTTCTCGGTACCTGCAAACGCTTCTTCTTCCCTTTAACTTTGAAGCAACTGTTACTATCACAGCCTGTAAGAGCATGGAATGGCAAAAGTAACTGGCACATTGATTTGCCAGGTTTCTCAGCAATGGTGTGTATCGGTATGTATCTAGTCTTAAGTTTGACCCCAATTTTGAACCATAGTTTGATGCCAAGCTTCTCTTCAAAATAGGTCACAAGCACAAGAATATCAGTGTCTGGTAAACTTATGATCGCATTTTTTGTTTTGTAGCAATTGACAGTCGGCAACATGAAGCAAGATCCTGCTGTCAGCTTCCTCTTGGCTAGAGAATAGTTCAGGAAGTTCTTTTACTTGCTCCTTGCGTATTTCCACCACACTGATTTACAAAGCCTTCTAATGACACCAATGTTTGCCCTGAGGTATGAACATTAGGCATGGCTTTACACCACACCTCAAAAGCAAAGTTATTGAAATTATACTTGTTCTTGGGATTGGAAAGATATGTATTAATATTTCTGGGAAATACCTGGTCTCTTCCACTAATTCTTATTTCTGGAGATATGATAGTTTGACCTTGTCTCTTTCTTTCTGAAGCTTTGATAAACATATCATTATTATACCTGTCTCATATTGTGACTTTGTCACTTTCCTTAAATGCACTGAGCACGAACTGTTGAAGCCCATGCAATAAATCACCAAAAGTATTAATACCTGCTCTTGATTTCATTTTATGTAGGCATATCATATGATCTATGAAAGTTATCGTAGTGCATCTTTTGACTTAGTTTCTCATAAAGGTATCAGGATCTACTGAATAATTACCTATGTCTTCCAGGTCCCTCAGCATTTGTGCCTTGTTGTTTTTAGCCAGTGGCCCGTCGGCATTAGAAAAGGCCATTGGCCAAAGGTAGACTTGACCTGAAAGAATGTCTTTAAGTCTACCTTTCTTTCTCTTGATATCACCAAAAGTCTGACAAAGAGTTGTCTATCTGAATCTATGGATTTTAACTTGTCTTTGCTTCTGACTTTCTTCGAGTGATTTATGGATGTAAATGTAGGTAGATTTTTTAATTTTATTTTTAATTAGCAAGATACAAAACAGTCATATATGAAACGCATATAAATCATTTCCTCCGTTACTTGAATACAAAACAATCATATTTGTGAGACACACAAATATTTTCCCCCATTAGTATGATCCAATTTAGCTTTCCTTATTTTATAAACAGACATCCATTGGTTAGGTAACCATTATCTTCTCCTCACACACTTATCACCTTCTCGATCGACATCATATAGCACAGTCGAGACAACCATTCTCCTTCTGTTGGCTATGCAGGAGCTTTCCAATTTTTAGGAATTGTTTGCAAACCAACCAATAATAAGATTCAACAAGTATTCCAATAAACATTTATCGGCAGAATATCTGGGAACAGACTCAATAAAGCAATTTCCATTTATTTATTTATTTATTTATTTACATTATTTTACCCCGCCTCTTCTGCTCATGCAGCTCGAGGCAGTTTAAAAACATATTTAAAATATCACTAAAAAAAATAATCTTAAAAATAACATATATGCTGGTTTGGAGGCTGCAGCTGGAGCAGAATGCAGCAGCTCGTCTCCTAACAGGGACGGGCTGACACAAGCATATTACACCAGTGCTTCGCTTTCTGCACTGGCTGCCTATAGTCTTCTGGGCCCAATTCAAGGTGTTGGTGTTGACCTTTAAAGCCCTGAATGGTCTGGGCCCCGCCTACTTGCGGGACTGCCTCATCCTCCGGGACCTGGATTGGCCCCTGCGGTCGGCCGGGGTCCCCTCCTCGAGGTCCCCCGAGATTCTTGGGTGTCGACCTTGCGGTGGGCGTTCTCTGTGGCCGCACCACGGTTGTGGAACTCCCTCCCATTGGAGGTCCGCCTGATTACCGACCTCCCCTCTTTCCGTAGACAATGTAAGACTTGACTGTTCTGTCATGCTTTTCCTGAAGGAGTGGGGGTGGGTGTGTTGGGTTGGGTTAGGGTGGGGGGGTATGTTGTTTTTTATATTGTGTTTTAATATGTTGTTAGCCACCCCGAAATGCTTTTAGCAGGAGAGGGTGGCATACAAATTTTATTATAAATAAATAAATAAAATATATAAAATCCATGAAACAAATCAAAAGGGGGATAGCATAAAATACAAAAATGCCTACCTCCCTGCCCCACACCCCACCCTTCACCCATCTCCTTCACCAAAAGACTGGTGGAACAGACAGGTCTTGCACAGACGTCAAAATGAGGTGAGGTCCAGGGCCACTTGGGCCTCCGCCAGAAGGGAGTTCCACAGCCTTGGTGCAGCTACCAAGAACACCCTCTCCATTGTAGCCCTCCGGGCCACCCAGGGGACATCAAGAAGGGTGCCAGGGCACAGAGAGTGAGGCGATCCCACAGATAGGCGGGGCCTAGACCGTGTAGGGCTTTATAGGTAAGTACCAACACCTTGAATCAGGCCTGGAAGACTATAGGCAACCAGCGTAATGTGCTCATGATGACCCATCACTGTAAGGAGGTGGATTGCCACATTCTGCACTAGCTGCAGTCTCCGGACTGTCACCAAGGGTAGCCCCACATAGAGCGCATTGCAATAGTCCAGTCTTGAGGTGATGAAGGCATGGATGATGGTGGCCAGGTCGGCATTCGAGACATACAGCCAAAGCCACTGCACCAGATGTAACTGGCAAAAAGCACTCCTTGCCACAGCTGTCACCTGAAGATCTAGGTGGAGCTGGGAATCGACGAGCACTCCCAGGCTTCAAACCTTAAAAGGTTTTAAAAGGTAGGTTAATATTTGTCACCTGCTTAATATATCGCCATATAAGTTTCCAAAAATCTTGACACACCGGATATTGCCACCAGCAATGTATTTAAGTTCCCAGCTCTCCACAGGCTCTCCAGCATAATCCAGGGTGCCTGTTTGGGAGCTTCGGAAATGTACTGGTGTTAAATAATAATAAAAAACTAACTTTATTTGCATTTCCTGTACCTCTAAAGCTCTTGATCCTTTAAAAGTGTTAATAATCAACCTTATTTCTCTTTCATCAAATTTACTTCCTAAATCCTGTTTTTACCACATTTCCTGTAATACTTTATAGATCATATTTAAACTATTCCTAACTAGATACTGTGAAAATAAGACTTTTTCCATTAATATTGGCAGTCTCCCATAATGTTTATTTAAACTACTACTTAAAATATATATATATTCAGTTGCGCATACTGAATTAAGTCAACAGGTTTTTGTATCCATCTCTGGAGATCATCATAAGACTGAAATTTACCAGCAGATAATTGCTCAGCCCTAACATATCCCTTCTTTTCCAGATCTAATCTTAATTGTTCTGCCAAATGACCTTGCTGTAGCTGTGCTCCATTAATAGGGGAGAAAGGAGAAACCCCCTTAACTAACCTAGCTTTCTTGAATATTTTAGACCACACTCTTAACAACACCTTAGCAGACGGAAGATGATTCATTAGATTAACAATTTTGCCTTTATCCAACAGAATTTGTCTAAATGAACCAGACTTTAAAGATTGCTTTTTCAATATCCACCTAGCTAAGAGACAATGGATGGAAATACCATCTATTGGCCTCTGACAAAACTGCTGCGTAATAATACAGACGTACATCGGGGAAATTCATACCTCCAAAGCCTTCAATCTTCTAAGAGTAGCCTTGCGTATCCTAGACTTTTTATTCCAAATCCATTCCCTTATTATTCGGTCAGTAGAGGAGTACATGAAAGCACAACCCTCCCCAATCCCCTCCCCTCCCCTATTCCCTTCCCAATATTAATCAGTAGAGCTAAAAACCTATAAATTAACTTAGGCAAAATTATAATTTTGAACAAATTAATCCTACCCATCTAAGATCTAGTTAGACACTTCCAGGAGTTTATTTCCTCAATTTGTTTAACCAACTCAGAAAAATTATCAGTATACAATTTTTTTGTGTCCTTGAATAGTGTAACCCCCAATTAAATCCTTTATCTGAAATTTTAAAGGGGGCTACGCACTCTTTGTTCTTGTCCATGTTCTTGTAGGTAGATTAATCCTTTTGATGGGGTCGCTTAATGGAACTGCAACAGTATTGAGCCATACTTCAACAAAGTCCAGTAAGTCCAGACCTTGCTGGACACTGAGTCGGGGCCTATCTTGGCTGACCTTGTTCCAGCTGGGTACTCTGTGAAGCATTAGCCACAGTCAGAGGTACGGGGGTGCAGTGTAGCCATTGTTTTTAGGAATTCACGGTCCGTTAGGAGGTATCCAGTGCAGGCTTATCATGTATCGAGGGTCTCCATCTTGTGGTTGATTTGGCGGGAGACAAGTTAGGGGTGCTGATAGTATACCATGCATCTACCTGTACAGCTGCATGCCTTCACGTTCTGGCAGAGTTGGCATTGGATTTGGTACTGCAGTCCTCGAAGACCTTAGTCTTGGGGGACTTCAGTATTCACACCAACTCCACTCTTGGGGGAGTGGAGCTTGAGTTCATGGTTGCCATGGCAACCATGGACTTGTCTCAAGTAGCCATTGACCCAGCATATGATGGGGGACATACCCTTGACCTGATTTTCTGCACTGGCCTTGAGGCAGGTGACCTGTTGGTGGGGGAGGTGTCAACAGTGCCTTTGTCATGGACTGACCATTACCTCCTAAAAACCTATCTACTGGTACATGTCTGCCCCTGGAGGGGTGTGGTTTGATCCTGGAAATTGGTGGAACCAGAAAGGTTCCGGACTGCTCTGGGGGAGTTACCCTCTGATCTTGACGACCAGATGCTTGATGGCCTTGTTGAACTATGGAACACCTTGTTGACTGAGGCCATCGACCAGATGGCTCCCAAGCATCCACTCCCTAGACATTGGCACCACAGGCTTACATGATGATCTGTGGTTGCTGAAGCAGGAAGGGCAGTGGTTTGAGCGACAGTGGCATCGCTCTCATGCTGAAGCCAACAGATTGCGACTTAGAGCCAGTTTGCGAGCCTATGCCATGGCTGTACAGACAGACAGCAAAGAAGGAGTTCTTTGCTGCACTTACAGCATCAGTGAAGTCTTGTCCAGCAGAGCTTTTCTGGGTGATGAGAGGGCTGTTCAGTTTGGCTTCTCTCTGCCTGGAACTGGAACCCTCCATTGCCCGCTGTGACACATTTTTTAATTACTTCACTGATAAAATTGCTCAGATTCACCATGATTTCTATGCTGCACTTATTACAATAGGAGAACCAGAGGCTATCTAAGCCTCGCCTTGACCGATTTTGTGGGATCAGTTTTAGTGGATCTTGCCTGCTGATGCGGAGGATGTTCTGGGGCTGTCGGAGCCACCTCTTGTGAATTAGATCCGTGTCTGTCCTGGCTGGGAGACATTATAGTCATTGCTGGCAGGGGTGGTCAGTGCCTCCCTTTTGGACAGCAGGGTGCAGAGCTGCCTTAAAGAGGCGGTGGTTTAGCCGCTGCTCAAAAAACCAACTTTGGATGTTAATTCCCTTGCACGTTATTGAACCTTCCCTTTTTAGGGAAGGTTATTGAATGGGTAGTGGCCTGGCAGCTGCAGGGGTATCTGGACTGACTCGGTTTTCTAGATTCCTCACAGTCCAGCTTTTGTCCAGGCTTTGGCACTGAGAGTACGCTTGTGGCTTTCGTCAACTACCTCCACCATGAGTTGGATCAGGGTTGTTCAATCCTGCTGATTTTATTAGATCTGTTGGCTGCTTTTGATACCGTTGATCACGAGATGTTGGATTGTTGGTGACTCACATATGGGAACGAGCCAGGGTGGACAGGACTGTTCTTGAATGGTTCCACTACTTCCTGGCAGGAAGAAACTAGCAAGTGGTGCTCGGGGACTATTTTTCACATGATAGACCTCTCGTGCAGAGTCCTGCAGGGTTCCATTCTATCCCCTCTCCTGTTCAATGTGTATATGCAGCCACTGGGTGAGGTCGTGAGGAGCTCTGGATTTTGATGTCACCAGTATGCTGATGACACCCACCTCTATCTCTCTCTTTCATCCAACCTGGACCCCACAGTCTCGGTGCTCACACGATGTATGGCGGCTGTGCGCGACTTGATGAGGGCCAGCCAACTGAAGCTGTATCTCAACAAGATGGAGATGCTAGTGGGGAAGGCAGTGGGTGTGGCATCCCCCATAATTGACGGGGTTCTCCCCCCACTGGTTCCCCAGGTTCAGAGCCTGGGAGCACTCCTCAATAAGCAGCTTCACCTAGATGCCCAGGTTGGAGCTGTGGCGAGGAGCGCATTTCACCAATTGCATCTGGTGCAACGTCTTTGGCCGTATGTTTCAGATTCTGACCTGAGTGGCCACAATCATCCATGTTTTCATTACCTCAAAACTGGACTATTGTAACGTGCTCTATGTGGGGCTGGCCCATGGTGACAGTTCTCCAGTTTTCCCTTCCCCTTCTTTTTATACTGTTATGTTTATAATGATTATATATATATATTATATATTGTAAGCTGCCTCGAGCTGCCTAGGCAGAGATATTAAATATTTTAAATAAATAAATATAGGTCAGCCTTGCCACGTTGTTTTGCAGACAGTACAGCTGTTGTGACATCCAGTGGAGCAACAAGTCCTATGGCTATATTCACAATTGGTTCAGGTTGATCTCATAGATCTTCAGATGCATCTATAGCAAAGGGGCTTCCAAAGTGATCCAAGAGTATGCTAACAACCTTCATGACATCATCGGTGTCTTTCTTGATACATTGCTGTCTAAGATCAGAATGGATCTCATCATCAAGATTGTCCAGACCACACATGTACTTGAAGCTTCTCATAATGGTACTCCTTTCATGTACCGTGAGATATCACTTCATTGTTGCCTTATCTTGCCTGCTTATTCCTATTATTCCCCCTTGATGCGACTTGGAGTCTCCTACAACAGTTTATTATATTAATGCGATACGCAGACAAATATCTCGGTTTACAAAAATGGTAATTTAAATTATTGATGATACAATCTGGTTACACAAAAGGATTCACATTTACAATTCATCTGATCACATTTACACTTACCAGACACTTTGCTGCACCAAAATGTCTTCTTTCATTAGTACATTACTTACACATTTTATTAAATATCTCAAAAACTATAATAGAGACATGCAATAAAAACCATCTTATAGGAAACTAAGTTTGCTACATTTGCAGTCTTATACTTTTTTTTAGATAGGATGCACTGTTTTCAAGTTGTGAAAATTTCTAATAATTCAGCCCTCCAATCCCCCCTCAAAAACAGCTGATATGTCTGCTACCGACCATGAGTTGAGTTCCACAACATACATTTTCTGAAAGCTCATAATCTGAACTATCTTATCCAATCATCAAACTTCTAATGGGGGGTGCAATGGAACTTCTTTCCCCATCTTTTGGCCGCTAGTCTATAGGTTATCAACCTTAGGCCTGTTGGAAAGAATGTGGTTATGGTATCAATGGGGAGCTCTGCAGGAAGCATGAAGTAAACAATAAGTTTACAACAGTACTGGCCTCAGACCAACAACTAGGGTTGCAAGATCAAGGTTTCAAAAACCAAAAGCCATGGGGTTCTGAAATAAGGGACATGCACTTTAAGGGACATCTGGCATCCCTATCAACAAGTTGTTACACACTGGCCACTAAAGAAGTATTCTATGGTAATCCATGCCATTCTCTCGCAATTCAATTTGGTTATTGCATAAAGAACGTTTCACCTACAGGTTACCAACTCAAATCCAATCGTCTTGCCGTCTCTTGCCTATGAATGAGTCTTCCTATGGGCATAGATTGTTTAATACACATTGAAACACTTCTAGAACTGCTGGAAAAACACTGATGCGTTGATACCAGTATTGTGACATCAAGGCACTGTTTGTGTAGGATAATAACAACGTACATAGAATTTTTTAAAAGGAATTTGATACTGTCTTTACTGGGGCTGTTTTTCCACTACCTTGCCTTTAGTGGCAAAAAGTACAAAGTTGGGATACATTAAATTAATAGTTGAATTGTGTAGCATTTTACATTCTGTTCCTCAGAGATGCAACTACACAAGGAGCAAAATGAGAGAGCCCTGCAAAGTCAAACTCACTCTAGTCACTGTGTCTCCAGGGCAAATTTGATTTATGTGTTTCCCATGCATTTGGACTGGAACTCTAGAGTTGGCTGAAAGCCAGAGAAGGTCATGTGACTACTTGTTTTCAACAGCAAAGTTTGCAGAATTTATTGTTTGTTCCATTCAGTTGTCCAAGAAGTTTGATGCCTTAACAGAAACAAAACAGAGACTCAAGGTTTGTTGGGAAGGCACTCTCCGAGTGGCATAACCAGTCATCAAATTTGGAACATGTTCTGAATGGGAGGTGCCTTCTTTCCCTTTCTTCTAACATTGATTCATTTTGTAAACACGTAATTATACTCTAATGACATGCTGTTAACATAATATGAACAGAATGTGTGGGGATTTTATGTAGCCACGCCTTTACAAAAATTGTTCACTTGTGAGGGAAGTGAGTATCCATTCACCTTCAGAAGAGGTTCTCTTTTCTGCAACCGGTGTGTTCTGCAACACATTACTCAGTACTAAAAAATCCTTGCTCGACAGCCCTCTCAGCAACACATACACAAAGAAATTCCTGTCTATAATTCTATGTGGTCTTCTTAACCATTACAACTCTTGCTTAATTAATAGTTGCAATACTTGGTTGTTTTTTTTAAGTGCCCAAATCTGAAATTGCAGAGTTAAATTTCAAACTAGCAGTAAAATGCAAAAGTTAGTTGGGAAAATGGTGCTTCTCTTTATGATTAAAGCATGTTGGGGTGTTTTTTTTAAGTTTTTTTCCCCCAAATACATTCCAAAAATTGTTAAGCAGTGTTCCCAGCTTTATCTGAAAATCCATCATCGACTATAGCTCTAGTGGCATTTTTGAGCTCCGCTCGAACCTAAAACAGTTTCTGCTGTCTTTTTTGTCCAGGGTGAATAATACCATAAAGGAAAACAAGTGATGTATAGCAGGGGTAGGGAACATTTTCTTTCCCAGGGACCATTTTGAAAATTAGTACAGGCTCTGAGGGCTGCACGGAAGGTGTGGGTACATAGGTGTGCCTCAGAAAGGGGAGGATCCAGTTCATGGAACTGCCCCCTATCCTTGTGTGCATGCCCTCATCTCTGCTCCCTTACCCAGAGTTCAGTATTTCAGTGCTTGGGGGTAGGAAAGGGATCCAGGAACTGGAATGGGGACCAAATAAAACCTAGACATGGGCCACATTTGGCCCCTGGGCCTGAGCGTCCCCCATCCCTGGTGTATGGGAATAGCGTGTATTCCACCCACCACCCACCCACCCCATATTCAAAAGCAAGCCTATTCTGTTTCACCAGGAAAGCTCAACACTATTACCAACATTTAGTTGTTTTGACTCTGGTTAAACTGCACATGTTTTCATACAAGGTAATGTATTTATTTACGAAAGTGTTGGATAATCCTATCAAGTCAAGTCAGTTTATTGCGTGGATTTAAACCATTGCATAGCGAATACATACGACCATACGGGGAAAAAAAGGTCGTAACAATACGTTCTCAATTAGAGATAATGAAAAATAATCTAAAACGGATGAGAACAGATAAAACTAATAAAATAAACACTAAAATAACAATTTGAATCCAAGCCCCACATCCTAAATCAGAACAAATACCAATGAGGAGAACCCCTTCACTAGGCCTCCACTGCAGAGTCTACCGAGGGGGCCTTAAATTCTAAAATATTTCTTCTTAGAATTTCTTCTAAGAAAAACTTAGGTGCAACCTGAAAACTTGTTTAGGTGCCAAGCTAAAAATTTCTCCCTAGCCTTATCGTACAGATGACAACTTAGAATCATGTGCCCCACTGTTTCTGCTATAAGCTGATCAGCTCGACAGAGATGATCAGGAAAAGGTATACCTTGAAACCGTCCCTCTAGAACTTACGAGGGAAGGGCATTGACTCTGGCCCAAAAAAGAAGCTACTTGACCCTTAACGGTATGGAAGTTAAGAGATAGCTTGCCATGTGACCCTGGGCTGGAATCCAATCCACACAGGCCCTCAGATGCGAAGAAGCATTGATTTTTTCCCTATCTCCAGTTGTCTATATGTATCCCGCATTCTGGTGAGAACCACTCCTCTAACAGCCCCAAAAGGCTGATGAGACAAATATTCCCTAGGGACCCCCATCTTCAGCAAATGCGTCTCCCAAGTCACTTGCCAAGGGCTGACAAAAGGATCTCTAGTGACCTCTCTCAACAATTCTGAACACTGCCCTGAAAAAAGTCTACACCAGAACTTTGCCACAGCCTCCATGGCAACAAGTTGCCAAGCATCCTGGCCAAGTTCCAGTCGAAATGCAGCATGAGGAACCAACATGGGGTCACCCAAAAGTCTCACTAAAAACTTAGCCTGCACTGTATTCAAATCCTGAGCAAAAAAGAGAGCCCACAACTCGGCCCCATAAAGCAGCTGGGCCCTCACCTTGCTCTTTAACACCTGGATAGCAAGGTGAGTAGCATTCCTGCCTTGGTGAATAAACAGGCCAAGAATTGCCTGTAATGGGGCCTTGGCCGCTACGAGGGTCCTATTTACATGCTCCCTCCAAGTGCCTGATTTGTGAAAGTAAAGGCCAAGATAACAGAAGGAGGCAACCTCTTGTACCCGCTGACCACAAATATCCCATACATGGGATCTATACTTTTTGCTGGTAAACATCATCACCTTTACATTTGTTGTAGTTCAAAGAAAGATGATTTTCAGCACAGAAGGTAGCAAAGGCATTGAGCTGTTGCTTGAGGCCCAATCTGGTCTGTGACAACAGTACAATGTTGTCGGCATATGCCAGACAACCCACAGCCCTCGATCCCAGCTTCGGTGGAAAAAAGCAGGTTTCTGCCATCCGAGGGATGACATCATTGATGTAGTAATTAAACAACATTGGGGCCAGGACACAGCCCTGCCTCACACCCCTATGGGTGTCTATTGGGGCTGTGACGTGCCCCCGAGTGCCAACTCTCACTATCAACGAGGAGTTTTCATGAAGCACAGTGTCAAAAGCAGACATATGGTCTAAGAACGCCGCATAAAAAACCTTATTCTGGGCTCTGTATTTAGATTGCAGATAAGACAAGATGAAACACTGCTCCAGAGTGGACCGACCACTCTGGAACCCAGCTTGTTCCGCAGCCAGGGCCTTCGACTCCATCAGCCACTCCACCAGCCTACCCAGAAGATATTTTGAGTAAATCTTTCCCACCACTGAAAGCAAGCTTATGGGTCGATAGTTTGCCAGTTCAGTCTTGAGGCCCTTCTTATACAGCGGTATTATTACTGCCTTACTCCACTCTTCTGGAATTCTGCCAGAACTATTTATCACAGTGAATAAAGCTGCGAGTAACGGGATCCACCACTCCTTGTGCCTTTTAATACATTCAATATGAATCCGGTCGGGCCCAGGCACCTTCCCATTCCCAAAAGAGGCAACAATCCTCTCTACCTCGGTACCCGTAACCGGGGGGCAGAACATCAACCAAAAAAGGGAAGAAGCCCTCTGCAGCTGGTCCGCTAACATAGCTGTATAGATCACTAAAATGATTCCTCCAAGCTTGCGGGGTAACTGACAACATCAGAACCCTTGAATCTCTGGAAGTAGATTCCTTGACAAGTTGCCAAAAAAGTTTGGTATCTTTCCTGTCAGCAGCCAGACAGAGTTTCACCCACCTTCCTTCCATGAGCACAAGCGGAGGCTGTTCGCAAAAAAGGTAGGAGGTAGTCATTCAACATCACTCAAATTCCCTTTATCCTCCAATCTGGGCAAAACTGATCCCAAAGGTGTATTCATTCACAGTCACCAGCAAGCAGGTCCCCCAACACTATCCCATCCTTGGGGGCCAGTGGTTCTCTCAGACTAACCAAGGATCCTACAGGTTCCAAAACCCGCCCTGCATGAACTAATTCTGCTGAGAGGGAAGTTGAGCAGGGATCCCTAGCCCACTCGTAATTAGCTATATCCATAAGTCTATCCGAAATTGGAGGGTGAGAAACAAGGGGCTCAACTCTCTTGGGCAATGTAACTGCATCAGAGATTAGTGGAATTGGGGGACTTACAAGGTGCCCAGAAGTAGAAGGGATGAGAGAGGACAAAAAATTAGAAGTGCCCAAAGAGGAAACAGAAATTCTGAAACACCACACTAAAGTAAACCCCCCAAGAACTAAATAAGTCTGATTTGGCCACAAATCTCTGAACAGTATCAGGAGAATTAAAACAAACCATCAAACACTGATTATTATCAGTGCCAGGCAAGTATACAATTTGCCTGATAAAGTGCATAGGTATAGAAAATTGTAGAATGTCTGATAAAAACACCCGGATGCGAGGCTTAAAATTCCAAACAGGAAAGTACCCAGATGGTAAGGGAACAACTGTGAGTAACAGAGCATCAGAAACTATGCTTGAAAAACAACTCCCAGAAACTGCTGTCGTGGGAACCGTGTCCACTGAATCATCCTGGTCACGGTCGTTAACCATCCCTCTAGTGAGAGTCAGGGTCTGAGGCTGCAGAGGATGCCTGATAACCTAATAACCCAGCCAAGGCTTCTTTACACTCTAAGAGTGCCTTAGACATAGTTGCCATTAGATTAGACTGGGCTTTTAGCTGCAAGAATATACTGTCCAAATGGGCATAAAGCTTAGATACCAAATCCCCGATTAAAAAACATTGGTTCCCCAGATCACCAATGGGAAGCTCTAAATCGATAGAGACCAGGCTTCTCACTCTGGGGATGTGACTCTCTTATCGGAGACAGAAACTCCAGCTCCCTAGAGACAGGAGCTGGTGGGGTGCTCTTAAGAAGATCAACCAGCCTCAATTGCTTGGAAGCCCATCTAGTTCCAGAGCTCGCACCCTGCCATTTCTTTCCTTTCTTCGTCATATGTAATTGATAACTACTATAAACTCTTCCAATAAAGGAGACAGCCAACTGAAGGAGACTTCTCCTTCAGGCGATAATATAATACAAAACAGGGCCTATAAGCATGAAATCAGGCTTCCCCCAAGCTCCACCTGGACAGCAAAACAAAAACACCTGAACAACCGATACTCGTCCAAACTACCTAGGATAAAACTTTACAATTACATTTGACAATAATTCCACCCCCAAAAGTCCCCAAAGTCCCCGAAGGGCCACTTTGGCTTGCGGCCGCCGGCTCGCGGCTTGCAGCACAGCCGCAAATGCCTGTCTTAAATGCCCCCAGGTTAGTTTCTGGTAATGGGCAGGGTGGGGGAGGGGGTCCAGGATCACAGTTCCCCCAATCCCAGCTCTCACGGTTCCGTTCTCCCCTCAGGTGTCAGGCAGGCCCCCGGAGCCACGGCAACGGCACAGAGCCGACCCAGCAGGTGCAGCAGCAGCCAAGGGCAGACGGTAGGTATCCCTCCAGATAATCCTATCTGATCAAGCCCCCAAATTTAACACCAACTTAGAAATGCAGTCCAGCATAACAAGAAAAAATTCAGCATTACTCCCTACATGTGTAAAACATGCTTTTGCTGTCAGCTCGCTATTTAGTACACAGGAAAACAATCGCTTCATTGAATTGGCAATGCGCCAACCTGTATGAAAGCAACTCCAAATCTCCAGATTTTAATTCATAGTGAGAAATAACATTTTTCATTGTTTAACTTGCTCATTAAAATGATGTGTCGAATTCCAGCTTGTTTTGCATTTATGCCTTTAGAGAATAATTTACAGCTCCCTGCCTCTCTGCCCTTTTTCAGGATGCAAGGAAATTAGACTACGGCCTGCTCAAGCTTATGCCAGTGATCTCTAAAAGTTCACATGACAACAGGAGAAGCCTGAGGCAAATCACGCTCTGCTTGCTCTTCCTCGTAGGGTCGAGGCACACGTGTTGGCCGGGCTGGCATCCAGGCGCACACCCATCAGAGCACAAACCACACATGCTCCCAGCTGGGCCAGTGGCAGCACAGCCTGGGGAGTGGTGGGGAGAATGGGTAACAGCATCTGGCTGTCCCCACCCCCGCACTGTGCCCAGCACCCTGCCCCCCACCATGATGGGCAGCCATGGCGGAGTTGGCCTGGCCTGGCAGACCGACCTGGAAACAGACATGCTAGCTCTGGGACGGGCCACTTTGCCCCAGTTAGGCAGGCCCTAACTCGGGCTGTTACTTCGACTATATGCCGAGGTGTGAGCCTGGGCTAGTTGCCAGCACAATCTGGGATACCTCAAGTCAACATCTGGTGGCCATGAACCAAATGTAACAACGGCCTAAGCAGGCTGCTGCCACATCTGGTTTTACCCTTAGTCTCTTTTTACACCTTAATATGTCTTGGCCGACTCCTGATATGTCTCTAGCACAGCCCCGTAATTCCTGCTTTTACAAGCTGCACAGAAATAAATGGTGACATTCTTCCACTCACTGGCAGATGGAAAGAGGAGCTTGATCTTGGAACCAAGCTCACTCCTTGCGAGTGAGAGGGGGTGGCAAACCTCTTGCAACATGTCCTGTACTATGGACCGACAGACCTACTCTCAAACATGCAGTTTCATGATTGCAGCCATTGTCTTGAGAGCACAGTGGGGCAGCACAGTGCTGCCTTAACAGGAAACCCTTCGTTGGACTCCTCTATAGGATGTACTGATAACATCAGCAAGCTGGCTATTGAGCACATGCCTCCTCCTTGCACATCCCCAGAGACTGGAAGCTAAAAAAAGCAGGCATTCTTTTGCTCTCATCAATGAGACCATCACAGCACAAGCTAAACAATCATAAAGACACAAGTCTAGGCAGTTAAGCTAATGTACGTTGGCATAAATCAGTCATATCTGCAGCCATACCAAACTCGGCTGCAACAAGGCTGTAGCCATTTGTTGCAAAGCACATATTACAATATCGAGTCACCCTTCACTTTATGTGTATTGCTGTCACAGTCTACAAAACGTCTCCTGACTCTACTATAGAAATTTTCTAGTAACCTAGACTTTCAAAGGACCTGCCTTTCAACCCACCCTAAATTACTGGTATGGAACAATGACCATGGTAGGGACAGCCACCCACCCTAATTACAGTACTGCTTGTATGAGAAAGGTTCCCCCCACCCCACCCCCCACCCCCAGCTCTCGAGTAATGGTGCATGGCTGTACTTTCAAATGAGGATAGCTGTTTGGTGAGGGGGCAGGAGGTGTTGGGGGGAGAAGAGGGAGCAGGGATTTTCAAAGGCACAAACTGGACTTAGACATCTAATTCCCACTGAGTGTGAGTCTGAGAGCCCTGCTCAGGCCAGAAATTTGGGTTTAAGCTGGCTCTGAGGTCAACAGCATTGGGCCTGACCCAAACCTGGACCTGATGCAGCTGGGCTCTTCTGAGGCCAGGTCCAATGTGTCTAGGTGCCCCCACCCCCAGAGCATTGTGATGTCACCAGGTGCAACATAATGGGTGGGGCTACAGCAAAACAGCCGTGGAGCGAAGGCATTCCCTTGACTCTTTCTAGTGTGGCCACACCCTCTATGGAGCATTGTAGTGTCATGGTGTTCTGTAAGGGCAGACCTTCTGCAGCTAGGGAGTCCAGACTAGCCTGAGGGCTTGGGCAGAGTGCGCCTCTGACCTCACCCTAGCACACTCTGGTCCCCTTGGATCACAGTCCCCTAATATGAGAAAAGTGCTTAACTGCCATTTGTGCGTACAAAACCATCCCCCATTGACAGTTTCCAAATGGAAGATTAGGACCAGAGTCCTAGGCCTAGTTGAAGACTATTCACAGAATCACAGTGACATCTCTCTCTGAAAGAGAGGATATCCAGATTATTTATTTAAGTCTAGAAAAATGGTTTTGAAGCAAACAAGATGGATTGCAGCTTTTGCCGCTCCTCAATTTTGATCATTTACCAATTACAGGCTTTGATTAAGATCACCAAACAAATGGGGAGGATTCTGGGCTGCCTGGAGCAGGAGGGGCAGGATAGAAAACTGTTTAAATAAATAAATAACCTCTCTGGAACCACAAGAGGAAGGGAATTTTCTCAAGGAGAATCCAGCCATGCCAATTTCACTGTGAAGGACTGAGGTCTAAACCTAAAAGATGACCACCTTCAAGTTGCCTTTAGTAGACAGCAACCCTACTTGACGTAACACAAAAGTCTTCAATGATTCTAGCAGAGCACACGCTTGACATCTTGGTGGAGTTCACACATTAGGTTTGAGGGAATCTATTAAATTTCCAATAATTTGGTTTCCTTTGGAGCCTCAACATGAGTGGACAGCAAAGTCTAAATTTTTCACAGTCAAAAAGAACAGGTTGGCTCAGCCAATTATTCTGGACCAGACAATTTCTTCCTTTCTCAGAAAACTGTTCATACTGTCCTAGTGTTAACACACTGGCAAACCTTTTGCTCTCACAGTTTTACAGGTGAGATGAAGGAGGAAGGAAGGAATCACCTAGCTGGTTCTCTGGACCATTCTTTGACTAGCTTGGAGTCCAAAGATAGCGTTTTTGAACAAGCAGCGGTGGGAGTGGGGTGGTCTATAGTAGTCACTGAGTGGCATAGCTGCAGAGCAGCCACCAAGGTGAAGTGTGTGGGGAGGGATTCTAATGGGTGTCTCCCAGTGTAGTTACTGGGGCAGCCACCTTGCATTCCCCCTGTCATGGACCATAGGGGAGGGGGAAAGTGTGCAAGGCTGGCCTTTGAAACTGACATGTCCCAGGCATGAGCGCTGGGGAACTGGGCTCCTTGGCACTTGCAGCCAGTTCCTGTGACTTGTAAAGGCCGTGTCCCGAACCACAGTGCCTATGAATGGTGGATTGGTCTGCTGGCATGGGTGACTGCCCCAGTTCATACAAGCTGGGGATTTGTTGGCACTCGTAACCATGCATTTTTTTGGCTCGCCCCACAAAAAGCACTCCAGATTCCTTGGCGGTACACTGAGAGTGGGCAATGAGTGACTCATGGAAGCACGCATCCCCCTGCACCACCTTCAGATGGGCGGTCAGATGAGTGGCTCTTGGGTGGCCATGTGTGGTAGCATCTGGTTTAAATACGCCTGTAGTAGGCATGGAAGCACAATCTGGATTATCCATAATCATGCATGATTTT
Source organism: Sphenodon punctatus (assembly GCA_003113815.1). Lineage (NCBI taxonomy): Eukaryota > Metazoa > Chordata > Lepidosauria > Sphenodontia > Sphenodontidae > Sphenodon > Sphenodon punctatus. The sequence continues at coordinate 5,059,106 of QEPC01003117.1, forward strand.
TGGAAGAGGGAAAATATAGTGATCATTGGTGGTGATAAATGCCATTTTTGTGACCATTCTGACAGTATATTAAGACATGTTTTTATAAGTGTTTTACCTATGCGTTACTAAATTATACAAGTGTATATAAATGCAGATTTGCGAAATCAATTCTGTAGAAGTGACTTATACTATTTTTAGAAACTGGTAATGAACCTAGGTTAGTTTACAAAATACATAGGAGAATGTTGCCTTGATTTTTCAGATTAAATCAAACCAAAATCCATCCCTGACCAGTTGACATTAGAGACTCCACTGTGCTTATTGTAAGAAGAATGAAGCTAGTGTAACCTGACACACCTCCATTAACTTTGATGGAGTACTCTGCCAGTTAACCCCAACTCAGTTTTCACCCTATTAATCTTAGTATCCTGACCAAAGTCCACTTTGGATAACACATATGCTCTGATTAAGTGCATCTAAACTCCTCCTGTAGTCTAGCCAGATAGTTCTTTCTTCCCCTCTGTAGGACTATTTTGAGGAATACAATTGCTACCATGTTGCTTTCCAGGGTATGGCCTGCATTTCATGTTCATAGCACACCTGGTGGGGTGGTGAAGTGCAGAAAGTCAAGGCCAGGTGAGCTGGAGCATTGACAATGCTGGTATTTGGTGGCAGTGGGACTTATTTTTGCAAACTGGCAGTGCCTCATCTAAACTGGGATGCCTCTTCCATTTACAAAGATGATAAAGAGTCTGCGCGGGCTTCCAATAGCTTTCTGGGCACAACTAAAGAAGCTGGTATTGACCTATAAAGCCCTAAAAAGCTTGGGCCCCACATAGCTGAAAGACCGTCTCCCTTCCCTGTGACCCTTGAGGTCAGCCAAGAATGATCTCTTGCCAGTTCTATCACTATGCCAAGTCTGTATGGCAAAGGCACATAGATAGGTGTTCTTGTGGCTTGCTCCACAGCTTTGGAACTCCCTTCCCTTGGGTCTGAAGCTTTACCCAAGCCTGAACACTTTCTGGAGTGTAACACAACAGTTTTATCAGTTGTTACCTGTCTTGAGCCCATGGGGATTGGGTGGGATGTAAAACCAGATAAATAAATAAATTCCTGTTACTTTAGGATTAGAAAATTAAAATGAGATTCGATATTAATGGCCTAGGTAAAAGTCTTAAGGCAGCCAGAATATTTTTACTCCTCCTCAAGACAAATTGCATCTTCACCACCTTTAAGTTGGTACACTTCAGATCTTTACACTGCGGAAGGTCCTGACCCCGAGTCAGCATGATAGAAATATTTGTGGCTGTTGTGTATGACCTAAGGGAAAGCTATATGAGACAAAATGGCCTAATGGAAAGGGTAGATTTCACCAAAATCTAATGGAAGATTAGTGTGTTGGACAAAACACCGCAACAAACACTAGACAAATCAGATAAGAGTGGAAGATTACAGAGCAATAATATAATTGAGACATTTCACATGGAGAAAGAACCTGGGGTGGGGGGGGGCAGATCCTCATACCTGTTCTACTCCTTTCCCATTATTCAGGTGGTGCAAAGGGAGACGAGACTCGCTGCAGCTTCTTTTGAGGGTGCCTTTGGTGCAGGGGAGTTTGCCAAAAACATGGAACCAGTTTCTAGGACCGGGGTGGGGAGGAACCTCAGGCTTGTGGGCCAAATCCAGACTGCAGTTGTATTTTTATTTGGCCCCATTCCAATTCCTGGATCTGGTCTATGGATCCAGTCCCTACCTTTTAAGCCCTGAGTGAGCTCCGGGGAATGGAGGGGAGATGGGCACTTGATTGAGGACAGGGGATGGACCCATGATAGAGCTGAAACCGGCAAACCTATTGAATCCGAATACATTTGGCACCAAACAGCATCCGAGTCCCAACACTCTGCTCAATTATTCACTTTTCATCTTGTCACTTGTGTCATGTGGCATTTTGATTGTTTCTGGCTTGGAGGCTTGACTGGTTCCATTTTTTCCCTGCCCATTCTAATTGGTTACTGGCAGTTCTTATTTTTTCAAATGTGTATGCAAAAAGTGGAGACAAGGTGGTCTGAATTATATATTTTATTGGACCAACTGCTGTTGGTGAGAGTGCAAACGCTACCAGACAAATGAAAAAGCGGAAAATACCAAAAGGACAAATGAACTAATCAAAATTTCAAAAGCTCAGTTACTTGAATATTGTGAGGAATGTTCAGGTCAATTATTGCCTACCTGAAATTGTGTGTGTGTATTTGTGGGGGACACATATACTAATTTTGCTACTAGTTTCAGCCTTAATCCAAGGTATAGACCAAGAATCTGAACTCTTCCCTTCTCCCAATACAAGCACATCCCTTGAGCATTTGTATCTCCAACGCCTATCTGACCAGAGAGGCAGCTAGGTTGGAAAGAGCCCTGCTGTAGAAGATGGAATTATTGTAGAGTTAGCTTTCTGTTGAATAACACAGCAGAAGTTTCTTCAAAAACAGAACTTTACTAAGAACTCAGAAGACATGCTTCCATACTGTACAGACTTCATGGGACAAGATGGAGGACAGAGGGAGAAGAAGGGAGGAGACAAGGGGAGGGGGGAGTTTCATCCCCTGACCCTCCCCCTACTGGACAAGCCCTATATTAAGCTTGCAGGACTTGCAATGGGCTTTTACTTGTGACTGTTGCACAATCCAACACCCCTTCTCAACAGTCACTAGTCAAACCCACTAGGTTCATTCTTAATCGTTTGCAATGGCGTTCCCCTGCTAGTGGCTTCGTGAACACATCTGCTGTCATATCGTCTGTAGGACAGTATTGCAGATCTATGAGTTCTTGTTCCTGTGAGTCTTTCAGAAAATGGTATTTTTACTATTTTACATCAATGTGCTTGGTTCTGGGGTGGATTCTTTCTGTTTGCGCCAGCGCTATACAACCTTGGTTGTTTTCCAGGATCGGCATGGGCCTATCCAATTTTTGCCCCAGATCATTCAGAAGCTGTCGCAACCAGATAACTTCTTTGCTGGCGTGTGCCGCTGCCACGTACTCTGCCTCCATAGAGGAAAGTGTCACAGAAGCTTGTTTTTTCTACTACACCAGCTGATGGGTCCTCCACCAAGCAAAGGTGCTACGCCATGCATCCTCAGAAAAATGCCAGGGACACAGCGTGTAGTAGCCTTGTTCAAAGTGGGATAAGGCTGCCCAACACACAATATCGTGCTGCCCTCATAGGCCCGATTCTCATCTGCCCCATGGTGAGGTCCGACGCAGGATTTTGAGCGGCAGGTGCTGTCTCCGTTCCCATGCAGCCACATCGCAGCCAAAGGTGGGATAGTGGGCAAACCGGGGGAGGGTGGAGGAGGCAGGGCTGAGCACCCACATGTACGGCTGGCGCCTTAGCATGCCCTGAGGCATGGTGGGACTTCTGACAGCGGCCTGCCCACCCTGCTGTCTGTGCTGGCCCCACAGCGTGGTAGTTGCGATTGCCCACCACAGGCCGTGCAGCTAGTGTGGAGGCACCCATACAGGAGCGCAGTCCTGGAGCCCCCACCACTGCTGTTCAACTCCTGCTCTCTCCCTTTTGGGAATCTCCAGTGACTGTTATAACTCCAAGCAACTGAGTAGCACGCATTCTCCTCCAGGAAGCAGGAACTTGTTCCGAGAGGTGACAGCCCTATGTATGAGATGCAATCATGCAGAGCCTCAAATGCAGTGATCCTCAGCCCAGCCTCTGGAATTTACTCAAGTGGAGTTACGCAGATATAGCCGCATTGAACAATAAAGATATTATTTGCCTGCACTTGAATTTAAAAAAACCCTCCTATCTGCCCTCTGGTTTAGTACAGTCACTGCAGAAATTCTAGCATTTTTTTGGCTTTACGTGAATATAAATTGGGAGTGCCTGACAATCAGTGGGTTTATACTAGTGTAAATTGGTGGGGGCGGGAAGAGAATTAAGCTTTCTATCTCTTAACTGCCGCCTCTGCTTCAGTATTTAAGGAGTCCAAAAGGGAAGGGAATTTGGCTGATGTCTGAGAGAAGTTTAATTCCAAATGGCAGCGTTGGATCCTTAGCTGCTATCAATTGGCACAGCTCTAATTTACATCAGCTGAGGATCTGGGCATTATGATAGCATTTATACCACTGGCAGGTGTCTTGCTTCACTGCAGCTGCAATTAAATCTGGATAAAAGGATTTATTAGAATTGTAAATGCCTTTATTTGTTGACTTGGATAATTTCATTAATTTGCATTTGAAAGGCAGATTTTGTTTCAATTTCACGCATAGAGCTGCTCATAAGAGCCCTTGTGTTTCTTAAAAGCATAACCAGTGGCAGGATTTTAATTTTAAGTCGGATTTCATGTAGTTTTCAACTGGAACAAAAATGACAAAATAGAATATTAACGCCACTTGGGGAATAAATATTTATTTCAAATTAAGTCCTCCGAGGCACACTTGAGGAATGTGCTCAGACTCCTGCAAGATGATTTCTCCCTCCAGACACGGATAAAATGAATGGGCTTAGCTTTCTCCTGCTCTGCAATGTAGCTAGATGCTGCTGTGAAAAACTGGTTCATTCTGCCCTCCACTGCCATCTGCCCCTCTTCCCTGGGTTGTCACCTTTTCTCAGGCATTGGCCCAAATGGGGTGGGGCAAAGGCATTTAGCCATATCAGAAAGGAGCAAAGGGGACCTGTGGCAATATTCTTGGAAGCATTTTGATATCATGGCTCTTTGCAAGGTAGGTGGTCACATCAGAAAGGAGGTGGGTGAACTTAATTGCCCCGCCTCTTTCTGACATGACTCCATTCCCCACCATTCCTAATAGGGATGCGCGAATGCAGTTCAGACCGAACTCGAATAGTTTGGTCGACCGAACCGAACTTTCGAACCAAACTCAAATTCGACCAAACTGTTCGGTCAAATCCAAACCAGTTCAGAAGGCCAAAAAAACACAACAGTTTTGAATGTACGAACTCGGTTTGGAAGTTCGGAATTTGACTGAACTCGACTAGTTCGGTCGACTGAACCAAACTTTCTAACCGAACTCGATTTTCAAACTGAATCGAATTTCTAAACTCGATTCTGTTTGCACATCCCTAATTCCTAAATCCCTGATTTCTGGTGTATTGGGGGTCTCTTTCTGAGAAGAATGGAGCAACTTGACATTAAGATCATTGAATGCACAATGAGTGGGAAAAGCTTCCAAACTAGAAGTCTTCTCTAAGTGTGTTTTTAGATAATACATTAAAAACATTTTAGTCTGTTTAATAACCAGGGTTCCTAGTTTTCTGCAACAAAAAATTGGAATTTCTTTGATACAAAAACATAAATTATCTGATTAAAAACCCCAAAATCTGTTTTTCTTTGATTTAATGTAAATGCTAATTGACTTTCCCTTACTACAATATATATAACCCAGTGTGCTACTGATGAAGGCGGAAGCCGAAACTTTTAGCTCCAGCTTCAGCATCAGCTTTTTTATCTTTCCATCTACCTCTGTTTATCAATCTACATCTACAAAAAATTATTATTAAATTATTGGTTGACTGCATCCTCCTGGGATCCAGAGCTTCCTTGAGAGTTGTGCTGTTCATTTGCTTTCCAAGTCTCTCTCTCTCTCTCGCTATAATGAGTTAGAAAAAACACATCATTTGTAATTTTGCAGCTACCTGTCCCACCAACTGGGGGTGTGTGGGAGTGTGGGGGTGTATGAATGTGTATATAAAATAGAGATCTTTGGCACCCCTCCAAATGTTGAGCCTCTGCCCACACCACATGCCTTTAGGCTGCTTCCCCTCCACTACCCTGTGCTCACTGCCGCCTCCTTCCATTCGGGTCTCACACCTCTCGGCCAACCAGAAAGGGGGACCATGTAGAGGCTGGCACTTAGGGAAGCTGCTAGGGGCCCAATTAGGCCCAACTCCTCTCCCTTCTTCCCAAGGTTCAGAAGACCTGACCGCCCAAATTCATAGTTCCCCTGCCCCCTCAACTCACAGGAGATCTATGGCACCCCTCCAAATACAGAGCTCCTGCCCCTCCACAACACATTCCTTCAGGTTGCTTCCCCTCAGCGCCACTCTGTATCCTTGCTGTCTTACACTCACTGTGTCCTCGTCCCAATCCTGTAAGTTTTTTTCAAAATTCTCTGGAAAAAGGCAAAACCTCTGGTTTTCCATCGCAAAGAGAAAACTAGGAACCTTGTTTATGACTTTGTGAATGCGATCATATAAACAGTTAATATGTTTCATTTTAAAACTCTTCCTTGGTTGAGTTTTTTTCTTTAAAAACACCTTTTTCAAGATTTCATTGAAATGTTTAAATTTTGAATACAGTCCACCATGGGGGATGTTAAAGAATAAACAAAAGAAACCTCCCCACCCTAACCCTCAGACCCCCCACCCTATCCATCTCTTTCACCGAAAGCCTTGCAGAACAGCCAGGTCTTACATTGTTGGCGGAAGGAGGGGAGATTCAGGGCTACTCAGGCCTCCACTGGAAGGGAGTTCCACAGCCTAGGTGCGGCCACCAAGAACGCCCGATCCATAGTTGCCTCCCAAACCACTTGGGGGACTTCCAGAAAGGTGCCCCCGGCAGACCGCAGGGGTTGATCCAGAAGCCGGGGCGGGGGGGGTGAGGGGGTCCTTCAGAGAGGTGTGGCCCAGGCCGTATAGGGCTTTATAGGTCAGCACCAAAGACATAATGTTAGCATAATGCTAAATTGTTTTAGACGTTTACACACACAACTCAGAATATTTTAGAATGTTTTAGTAAAGAACATCTAAATGAAATAAACCTTTTTTGTTATGACAATGAGTCATACCGTTCTGTCTGTTTAAAGAATGTTTTTGTATGATCGGCCTCAGTGATGTGACTGACAGCCTAGGCAACCTATCTCATTAACCCAGATGTTCTTACAGTTAGAAAGCTTTTTCTAATATTTAAGAAGCCTACCTTGCTTGTCCAGGGTCACACAGGGAATCTGATGCACAGGTGGGAATTAAATCCCAAACACTGGCGACCTAGACCATGCTTACCAATAGTGAGCAAAGCCAAATTTCTGCAAGTTGTATCCCCATTCTAAACTACTTAGGAAGTTGTTTGCCAAATATGTTTGGTCAGGGGATGTGGCCTCTGATTGTTGGGAACTGGGAGTAAAGACCAGGGAATTGACCTTTCCATTATGGCCTGTTGTGTACCTCTGTGAGAAAACAAAAGTTAGCCACTGTCGAAGACAGTATGATGGACCATTGGTCTGACCTAGTATGGCACTTATATTCGTATGATGTTATGTTTTTATCACAACATTTTTCAGAATTGAAAAGAATAGCCAATTCCCACTGGTTGTATTTGCCACTTGCTACATTTTCAATGCTCTTCTTACAGAGATACTTAACAAAATGTCTTCTTACTCCTGTTTGAAAGAAAGTGGTAGTGTTTAGATGATTGGCTTTTCCAGACAGGGGCAGTCTATTTTTTTGTGTCTCTGTAATACCTTAAACAATATGTCTGTGATCCCAAATGGGATTCTTAAGTGGTATAATAGAAACCTCTGAAATCAGACACCTTCAGGTGTAGTAACAATAACCGGTACCAATTAAAGGGGAAAGAGCCTTTGTCATATATCTACCCAGTGAGTTCATGGCTAAGATGGGATTGAATCTTGTTCTTGTAGGCCCAAGTCCAACACCTTAGCGACTAAGCTACACTGGCTGTAATGGTGATGGTCACAGTGTTGTCACATTATCGATACATGGAGCAGAGAAGGACTTGAGGAAGGATACAGTAGTTTAGCGTCAGAAAGAAAGATCAAGAGGTGATAGGCCTGCAGAAGTGCTATATCACTTCTGCACAAATGACACCAACTTCACATCACCTTCTGTGAGAATGCACTATTTCATGACTCAGTGCCACTGGAAAACATCACGGCTTCTTACTACAACTAAAGCTCTTCTGCTTTGAACTTTGACCTTCTGAAGTTCAACCCTGAACTTCAGGGTTATCTAAAGATCTTAAACTGCTATTGAGATCCACATGAATTTTAATCTCGCAACATTCCTAAGAGGTAAAATGGCTTATCCTTAATTTGATTCTCTGGAAAACTGAAGAACAAAGAACCTAGGACAATTTGCCAAAGGTTGCAAAGGAGCCATTGTCTCCTGACTCTGTCATCTTCATTAACAATGGAACCACCTTTCCTTCCTTTTTACCCCAGGTCACTTATTTCCTTGTCATTCTCCTTGACTCACATCCAGACTTAAAGAATGTCCAATTTTTCTCTGATTTCTCTCTGGTTTGTAAAACTGTCTTCCTAATACAGTCCCTAGAATGGAGCTAAATTTCTTCTGGCCTTCTTTGGAAATGGTTATACATCATGACTGGTCCCTATTTCGAAAAGGTTTATTCCCTCTCTCTTGGTTCCAAACTCGCTATTACTAAGAAATTAATTTATGTAGAACTGAAATTATAGTGCTTCTTGGCTTCATGAATGCAATGGGAATATTCTGTAAAAAAAAATAATAATACTTCAATTCAGATTCATGCCTTCTGAGAACTTTGACATCATCTGGTTTGATTACCTTGAACCTGATTAGATTTTTTACAGGTGTAGATCAAAACCAAATTGTGTGTACTGGAGGTCCCTTCATTTCTCCTCTGTCTTGAGGAAATCTAGAGTCACTTCCTCTATAAACCTCACCTGGAGGTTCATTGACTTCTACCTGATTCACATGAAGACCAAGTGCTGGGAACATACCCCAGTTCACCTGTATTGTGGCTGGAATGTAACTATTTTTTCTGTTAGAAAGGTAGAAAGAACATGTGTTATAGGGGTGGGGAAGGGGAATATATTATTTTCAACGCTGCCTGTGCAGGGAGCCCATCCCTCGGGAATTATTGGTAGGGATGGGCGAACGCAGTTCGGAGTTTGGACTGAACTTGACCAGTTCGGTCAACCGAACCGAACTTCCGAACTGAACTGAATTTTCAAACCGAACCGAATTTTCGAACTCGGCTGTTTACCCATCCCTAAAAGATAATATTCCATTTAGTTCAATGGAGTTTGAATTTCCGAAGTTTGTTCAGAAGTTCAGAGTTTGGGCCAAACTCGAATAGTTCGGTCGACCGAACCGAAGTACGGAACCGAATTTCTGAACTGAACCGAACCAAATTTCCGAACTTGGTTCTGTTCGCCCATCCCTAATTATCAGGTGGTTTATTCCCAGGTTTTCCCTTTGCCTTTGTATTTTGGTACAAAGAACTTCATGAGTGAGGAGAAAGAGAATGTCCTAAGTACACATTTTTGTCCACAGTTTATTATTCTATATTTTGTAAAGACCACTTTTATTTAACTAACTAGGCAGGAGTATTTTTCTCACATGAAAACCTTCTAAATCCTCAAAACACCTGGGTAAAGGCATAAGAAGAACAACTGTCTTCAGTGAAAACAGGTGCTAAGTAGGGATGTGCAAACAGAATGGTGTTTGACTGTTCGGCCTGAAAACTTAGTTCAGGTTCGTGCATTCGGTCCTGCAGAGTTTGTACCCCCACAAACGTTGGGAAAGTTTGGCCACCTGGAGGCTTGGGGCACTCCAGGGGGGCCTGTGGGGGCATGGCAGGCTGTCGGAGACACAGCAGCAGCAAAGACTGGAAAGACTTGGGGCTTGGCACCCCGGGTTGCCCAGGCAGGCTCAGCGCTTGGTCCCTGGGGGTGCCTGTGGGGACATGGCTGCCCATCTGAGACCCAGCGACAGTGACAGCAGCAGCAGCAGCAGAGGCCGGGAAGGCTTGGGGCTTGGTGGCTGGCCTGGCACCCCTACTTGGCTGGGCATTGCAGACTGCCAGGCATCGGCAGAGCAGCAGCAGACCTTGGATTGCCCAGTAGCAGAACTCATGGCACAGCAGTGGCAGACATTGGATTGCTGGGGCACAGAATCCATGGCAGCAGAAGCAGACATTGAATTGTCGGGGCACAGAACCCATGGCACAGCAGAGGCAGCAGAAGTGGACATTGGATTGCCCGGGCACAGAACCCATGGCACAGCAGAGGCAGCAGAAGCAGACATTGGATTGCCAGGGCACAGAACCCATGGCACAACAAATTTGCATATGTTAATTTGGATATTTTGTTTTTAATACTTTGTCTCTTTCATTTTGCTTTGGTATCGGTCACTTTGTTATTTTGTTGTTTAATTTTGAGGCTTTGTTCGCTTATTTCAGTATTATCTAGCACTAAATTAGTACCAAAACAAAATACCAAAGTGACCAAATTACTGAAGTGACTGAAAGGCTGACGCAAAGTACTAAAGTGGCTGAAGTAACCAAACTGAAATAATCAAAATGAATACCTGAAGCAGAGCAGAAACGAACGCTTAGTTATCTGCTTTGATCAAGCATATTCCAAGTGGGCAAATCCATCAGCTATATTAATTTCTGAGACTATTTCACCTCCTAAAGTGAAGCATTCTCCCCCTCCCCCCCACACTATCCCTGTCTTTAGTTTATTAGTTTTTGTTCATAGCATGCCATACCTGTAGCTCACAGTCTGTGTAACCATAACACTCGTTTGCCATTTTGTAGAGCTGTAGAACCGAACTGCTCAATTAATTTCAGCTGCTTTTGCTTCCACAAAAAATTGAGTGGGTAGAACCAGGCTGCATTAGAACAGCAAGTGTTTGTCTTACGGGGAATTCATTTTAATCCGGTTGTTGAAAACTGCCAGGTGACTCCTATGCAAATTCTTCTTTGGGATTGTGCATTTCTAAGGCCTGACAGGTAAACGATGCCAAAAGGCTCTAATGTGCTGCAGGCTGCCATTTCTCTTGCTGCTGCTGCCTCTCTCTAGAGAGTGCTGTTGACAGAGGGGATGAGAAGTAAAAGCCTAGATGATGAGCTCAGGTCTGACAGATAGAAACAAGCTGATCTTAATCAGGTGCTGTGTATTCAGTGCCAACCATCAACAAATTTCACTAATAGCCATGCTATGCTAATGTTATTTCAGAAAGAAAGCTTTCTAAGGTTATTACAGTTCCATCTCAAAGGTGGGTTTGCTTTTTTATTCTTCTTCATATAAATGTCATCTGAAATGCCAGATGCTGAAATGCAGAACCCAATGATGTTTGATCTATGTTGCTTTGAAATGCAGCATCCATCCTGGCATTTTCTTCAAGCAGGGTATTAAAATGATGTGGATCTGTTGTGACATCCACTGCGTGGCTTCTTCAGTCTCTCTACAGTACAGGCAGGTAGTTCCCTGAATTGGTGCAAGAATTAAGTGAGATGAAGAAGCTAATAGGGGACTTAACCATAGAATGGGGTGGGGTGGGTATGTTTGCAATCTTTCTCTGTGCAGTTCCACAATAAATCCATGCCCACTCCCTATGCTCCAGCCCCAACCCTTGTATTGCTGTAGAGCACAGACTGATTCACACATTGGAAAGGAAGTCAAGTCAATGGAGTTAGTGTGGATTTACACTGGCATTACTGAAGGGAAAATAAGGTCTTTTCTCTTCTTTTCCCTAATCGCAAACCAAATCTTCTGGGAGGGGGAAACATGAATTCCTCTTGTGTCTTGCTCATGCCCTTCAACTTCTCAGGTGGCTCTGTGGCATGTGCCCCCTGCAATAAGCTTCTACGGCTGCTTATTGATTTGTGGTGGTCCTTGTCATCGCTGTTGAGGTTCTGATGCATTCTCATTGTGGTGGAAATGACAGTGTTTGCCTTTAAAGACCTAAATATTAAAATGTCTTTCACAATTGCAAGTCCCATTTAGATCTAAGCAAATAACACTCAGTATTCCTTGGATATTTCGATGGCTACATGAATTGGATCATGTTCACACCACCTTTCTATGTTTAGTTGCCACAAATATGTGAGAAGACCCACTTCTAGCACAGGATTAGGCTCTAAGAGGCTAATGCACACCATAAGAACATAAGACGTGCATACAAGGTCAGACCAACTAGCTTATCATCCTGTCTCTGATAGTGGCCAGTTTCAATTGTGTTGGAGAAGTGCACAATAGTTCATAATAGAGTGAACCATTTGCTTTGACTGTTGGGACCTGGGAAAGAAGAGCAGGTCTCCTCTCCTGACCAACTTGACTAATAACCATTTATGGATCTATCCAAACCTTTATTCAATGCAGTTGTGTTCTTGGCTTTTGCAACATCCTGTGACAATGAGTTCCACAGATTAATTCACGTTGTGCGAGCGCTTTATTTTCTAAAGGGGCCAGAGTAGGGATAGAAAGTTGAGGGAGGGACGAGGTGGCACACATTGACTCATGGAAGCCACATGCTCCAACACTTCCCAAGCACACCACAGGCAGGGAGGGGGCTGCTCTACTGTCCTGGCTCTGCTACTACTTTCCTGCTGCTGTCGGGTCACAGCTGTGCTGTGGGAACAGGCCTTGGGGTGTGTCTATCACTAAACCCTAGCCCATGCTCTAGGCATCTCACCTTTTGACTTTTTCAACTTCCTTCTTACTGATCTCCCCTGCTCTGACCTTGCCCCTCTCACTTTCATTCAATCAGAACTGGTGCAAGGTACCATCTTTCTCCTCCCGCTTCACCCAATCCAGCTGCAAAACTTACTGATGGTGGTAGCGGCAACTGGATCCAGTATGGGAGAAGTGCAGAGCTTATCGGTGGTGGGAGGGACAGCTGGATTGGGGCAAGAGAGCTGCCCCCTTCAACTNATGGCAGCCACCTGTGCTGCCTATATGGTAGTATCAGCCCTGCATTCAATCCTCTGCTACCAAGGTCATCCACCTTGCCCATCACTTTGACCATGTTCGGTCCCTCCTCTCCACCCTCCTACTGGCTCCCTCTACCTGAACTCCTCCTTGTCTTTACCTTCAAGGATCTTCATGGCCTTGCTACCCCCATCTCTTTTCACTTGTTTTCAGCCATATTCCTGCCCGGGAGCTTAGTTTGCTCCTCCTCTGCCACCATACTTACCTGCCCGCAACTCCCTTGCTGCCCCCCATGCCTGGAACATCTTTCCTGAATACATTTATTCTGCTCCTTCCCTCCCAAGTACAGCTGAAACAAGTACCTGCAAAAATGAGTATACCCGTTGAATTTTCAGTACAGAATCCACTTGAAAATATCGGGTACCAATCGGCACCTGATTTCAACCCAATCTGAGTACCCGATGTCCTGGAATGTCAATGTCTGGTCCTGATTTATTTTTATTTATTTTTCCATCCCAGTTTACCAATCAGTAACTGGAAAATTGAAAAATTGGTACCAGAAATTCCCAATTTTGGGGTGGGGGTGGAGAGTGTATCCAGGTACTTGATGGAAAATTGGGTAGCCCATCGAGTACCTGATGCGGTACTAGAAAATGTGGGTATTACCCATGAAGAGCTACTCATTTTAGCTCTACTCCCAAACCTTCAAATTCAGGGTTGGGTTTACTTCTGGGTGACACACAGTGACCGACCTGGGCCCTACTATTTTCTCCTTCCGGAGGTCTCTTAGTGGCTCCCATTGTTACCAGGGCAGGGTACAGGGATCCTACTCATTTCTAGCAGGGCCCCAAACATGACTATCAATAGGTCCCCGCAGAGGGTGCTCCATGAGGGAGCGAGTCATGGGGACAGGACAGGTTCCACCCACATTTTATCTTCACCCTAGGCCCTGGAAATTCTAAGGCCAACACTGTTCAAAACCTACTTGTTCTGTCAGGCTTTCCCTAGGGCCTCATCCCCATAGACTTGTCACTAATGCTGCTCCTACTATCTGTCACTCAGTGTACCTGCCACTTCTCAGCTTCAAGGATTTATTCCCATATCTCCCTATGTTCATCTCTCCCTTGTCTCTCTTAGAATGTAATCCACTTGGGGTAGAACCTGTGTCTCGCTACTGATTGTACAGTGCCAGGTACACTGCTGGTGCTATATAAATTATAGGATAAAAAAACATTCAGTTTAAGAGAGGAGTTAAGAGGCTCTTATGATTCCCATGCTTTTTGGAGCATGGTTGGATTTGTAAAGTTAAGTCTCCTGCCTTAACTTGCATACCATGGAAGCAGTAAAGACACTGTACAATATCATATATTGTGTTCTCTTACGACCGTAGGCTCCATGCACCCACACTTTATTTGCCTTGGTCTTTCGGCCCCAATCCTATCTAGCATTCGTCTGTCTTTGTTCTATGTATCAGTTTGTCTGCTCTCTCTGTCACTGCCTTAATGCAAAATGAACGTCGTTTTCTGCCTATTTCTGGTGTTTCTGATCCAATTCCATCACATTCTGTCAACTGTCGGTGTGCTCTGTCAACTTCCAGCATTTCCAGTACTTTTGGGGATTGTCTGGGAAGTTTGGGGGTTTTGGAGGACTTTTTCTAGGACTTTTTGAGACTTTTAATGCCTCCCACTTCAACCTACTTCTACGTTTCATGGGGGTAGGGGGACTGGCAGCTGCCTCAGACCTCCTAGAGTGGCAAATATCCTTGCGGCTCTCCTTGAAAGAGGGAGTAGCCCACCGCTGAACCTGCAGCAATGTTCTGTGCATGCATGACAGAACTATGGAAGTTCACTCTCTCCATCGGATAACATAAGAACTGCAAAACATCTGAACTAAAAAATGGCACAGTGAATTTTCAACCTCTAACCTCAGGAAATTACTAGAATGCACACTTGAATTTTCTCACATCTCTACATCTACATATGGATATGTTTAAATACACTTTCCTCTGTCAATAAAAGAATGTTGCAAACCCCAGAAAAAACACTTCTGCCTCCAAAATTCAAAGTCCTAGCCATTTCTCTCTCTCGCTCTCTCTCTCTCTCTCTGAAATTTGGCCAGTTTCTGCCCCTTGCCAAAGCAATCCAACCTACAAAATTTCACAGTGATATGAGAAATCATATCAATTTTATTTCAAGTAGAATCTCCATGATTTTAATAGAGAGTGCAACCTGCCTTAACTATAGAGCTGATCCTGTGACTCTATAATAATAAAAAATAATAAATGAGGGTGGAAGGGTTTGGGAAGGGGTATGGGTGGGACTGGCCAATGGTGCTGCCAGGACTTTAATCAGGGAGCTGCGGGGATAGGGCCATGTGGTTCTACTGTCTCTTTCTGATATGGGCCTACATCCTCATAATGCTCCAGAAGGGGCATAATCACATCAAAAGGAGAAGGGTTAAAGTGCTCTCCATCCCTTTCTGATGTAGCCACGCACCACTGGAGTGTCATGATATCAAGGCGCTCCGAAGGGTAAGGGTGGGCAGAGTCCGGGGGTGGAGCATAAGTGTCCCTTCTTACCCTTTCCCTCTGTTATATCCTTGGGCAAGGACATCCATAATCTTCCTCCCCTTGGTAAACAGTAGCAGTCCAAGGCACATTTCTAACAGACAATTTCCCAGGTGTAGAAAGCTTGCTGCAGGCATTTCAGGGTGGATCACTGCTGGGAGGAAACCTATATGGGGCAATCCTGTGCCCAGGGGCAGTTGGCCCCCTGGAGAAGCAGGGGCAATGCCCCACCTAGCCCCCAAGGATTCCCCCAGCCAGCAGAGGCTTTTTTTAAAAAAAGAAAAAATCGGCCGCGTCGGCGTTGCAGTGAATGTTCAGAACCATCTCGAAGAACCTTGTTTAGAGAGGCAGAAACCTTCAGAAGGTTTCTGCCTCTCAAACAAAGTTCTTCAAGGTGGCTTAAAACATTCTCACCAGTTGTGTGTGCGCGCGTGCACACAGCCAGTGACTACTCACACACACACACACCCCGAAGGCTTCCTAAGGAAGCCTTCAGGGACAAAAGGGAAGCATTCTCCCTTTATGCGGAGTGGGCGGCTAGAAGCGCCATCCATTCCACATAAAGGGACCCTGCAATGAAAGAGTGCCGCAGGGAGCACTCTTTCATTGCAGGGGCCGGGCAGGGCTAAACTTCATACCCGGGTGCCCAATAGAGGTGCCCCGGTATGAACTAAGAGTTGTGCGTGTGTCAGCAGCTCCTAGCCCCCTACACAGGCTGGGTTCCAGCCTGTGCAGGGGCCTGGGAGCTGCTGATGCACATGCAGCTCTTAGCCTCCCCGAGTCCCTTCCTCCCTCCCTCCCTGGATGCAGATCGGCGGCGGCACTGAGGAGAGGTCAGGATCTGGCCCCACCATGGTGAGTAAATTGCGGGGCC
>QEPC01003117.1:5079750-5115492 GCA_003113815.1 Sphenodon punctatus
GTGTGTGTGTGTGTGTGTGTGACATGTGCCTGAATTTCCCCTCCTTTGATTGTTGCTTCCCAGAGTGTCCCTTAGCAGTGCCTTCCTTTAGAAGACTGGTCACATTGGGTGAAAACAGACATGACGCTAACCACCCTTTAACCACCCTTGGTGGTCATTTATGCATGTTTCAGGACTGCATAGGGCACCAATACAGCCCTGCAACATGCATAAATAACCACCAAGGGTGGTTAGCGTCATGTCTGTTTTCACCCATTGACAGGTGTCCTGTGCTGCCTTCAATTTGCTACAGGCATAGGTGACATACAGGGAGGTGACCTTTCTCTTGCACATCTCTTGCTGAATGAACTTGCACTTCCTTTTACCTGGTGAGCAAGAATATATAAAGCTTCTGGAAGAAACTGTCTAACGGGAGTTAGAATATTAATGTAAAGGTGCCTAAGACCCAGGCTCAACTACTATAGAAACTAAAAGGCAAACTGGACAAAAAAACCTATGCACAGCAGATTACTTGTACTGCATTTGACCTAATGTTATATTGATTATGTAATAAAAATTCTTCGTTATCAGTGTGTTTTTCATTATCAATTCCTTGGAAAAGAAGTCTGGCAGCATGTTAAAAGAAATAGGTGGAGTGTTAAATGGGAAGACTTACCTTCCCCAAGGTCCACTCCTGCCAGTGCTGGTTAATGATAAGTTTTGTATTCTAGAGAGAGTGGTTACTTATTAGACTGTTGGCTACAAAACAGGAGATCAAGGTAAGATAATGCTTTCTCTTAGTGTGGGTGTGCAAGGCAGCTTCCAAGCTACATTGGGGTCATCTTTCCTATAGAAGAGCTCTGCCAAACTCAAAAGCTAGCACGTGCTCACCAGCAGAATTTGGTCCACTAAAGATATCTTTTGACACTTCATTTATTTATTTATTTTATTCATATTTGTATCCCGCCCTTCCCTGAAGGCTCAGGGCGGTTTCTACTTTAGACAGATAAGAACAAAAACAAAGAGCTTAAATAAAAATAAAAGTAAGGCATCATGGGAATAAGATAAGGATTATAATAAAGTAGCTATCTAAACAGCTGCTATTAATGATAAAAATGCTGTTTATCCATCTGGTCTGACTAGACATTTTTTATATAAGTGAATTACCTAGACAAAAAACCTTCGGTTTAAGAAGCTTGTTAAAGCAACATTACAAATTATACTCAAACGTTAACATGACAGTAAATTGTATGTTAAGGCAACTTTATTAAATATCAGACCAATCTATACATTTTTCTTTTCTTATTCATTAATAAAAAAAAATTATGACAATTGAAATTAAGCTGCAGATGTGTGACTGAACAATACTTATACGTGATAAGAAATGTATACAGTTTAATTTCAGTTGTCATATTTTTTTTTATTAATGAATAAGAAAAGAAAAATGTATAGATTGATCTGATAGTTAATAAAGTTGCCTTAATATACAATTTACTGTTATGTTAACGTTTGAGTATAATTTGTAATGCCGCCTTAACAAGCTTCTTAAACTGAAGGGTTTTTGTCTAGGTAATTTGCCCTTCTTTTGAAAC
Source organism: Sphenodon punctatus (assembly GCA_003113815.1). Classification (NCBI taxonomy): domain Eukaryota; kingdom Metazoa; phylum Chordata; class Lepidosauria; order Sphenodontia; family Sphenodontidae; genus Sphenodon; species Sphenodon punctatus. The sequence goes on from QEPC01003117.1 coordinate 5,081,322, forward strand.
TTAATGGTTTTGTTAATGCATAAGCTGGCCCCAGACACAAGAACATTGCAGGTGTACACAGGCGCTCACCCATCCCCCCACCCCCTATTCCCCACATGGAGCAATCTGTTTTTTCGCAGGTTTCTCTGTGCAGGGGTGATGGGTGGAGGTGCGTGTTACACAGGAGCGCACAAGCGACTGCTTTCATATGAGACGCACCCACCCATGCGTCTCATGTAAAAGAGGTCACACGTGCTCACCTCTCACGCACACACACACTTATTCTAATCAATCACACACACAATCATTCAGACACAGTACACACGCGCTCTCATCTCACACATTCATTCAAATTGATCACACACAGTCACATGCTCATCCATACACACTACACACAGATGCTCTCACCTCACACACTCATTCAAATTAATCAGTCACACACACTAGACCAGGGGCGTAGCTAGGGTGCAATGGGCCTCTGGCCAAGAAGTCAAGATGGAGATATATATAATTACATATGTAATATTGTGTTAATTATATGAGGGGTGCAAATAAACTGGTTATGGGGTCGGAGTTTAAAGACAGTATTCCTGTTATCAGTAACTTCATTGAGAAGAGTTAGTGAAATAGCAGCCATAATAATCACAGAACCATATTTGCAGATTTTCCAAAATAGAATAGATATTGCTTTACATCCTCAATTCCTACCTAAGATAGTATAAGTAAGACAGTTGTGAGAATGTGGCCCTTTTTACACGGGCCTCTCCTCCCACCCATGAACATGCCGATTTCTGTGTGTTCATGGGTGGGGGAGCCCTGTGTGAACGATGTGGTGCGTGCGCCTGCACTGACTGAGGGTGCGTGCGCGAGTGGGGATGCATGTTAGGCAGGTGCGCGCACGCACCCTCAGTCATGGGAACCTTCTTTACAAGGGAACAACCTTCTGATCAGCACGCGGGGAGGAGCTTTATAAACAAACAGCTTTATCTCCCAGTCCAATCATTGTGCTGCTGCTGCACTACTAGCAGGCAGAGGCAGGTGAGGGATGGGGACCTTCAGCCCCCACCCCGCCCCTGGACTCCCCTTTATTGTTTGTAATTAGTACAGAACACACGTGTTGCTGGAGGAAAGCTAAAATGGTCACCAACCAGAAGGTTTTTGCTCTGACTCCCATTGAACAGCATATGCACTTTTCAATGAGAGTTTACTACCATCTTAACTATAGGGGGCCACGACTATGGCCCTATAATCCAAAGAGCAGCATAGAAATGAAGATAACTCGCCATCCTTCAGGAAGCTCAAGCCCCTCTTTCCTCTTGAATAGCTGCTGTAACCAGGAACTGAAGTTCATTCTGATGCTCCATCTCCAAACACAGCCATGACTTGGTTTTCCCTCTCATGATCTTCACAGACTACTTTCCTATAACCAGGGGTCTCTCTGCCTACTCTTACAAGAATCTGTGTTACGCCAAACACACAAAGCCAGACCTGACAAGTGCAAATCCTTAATCATCTGTAATTTGGAGCATTTCCAGATCATAAAAGATTTATTTGGGTAGGTTTGCTTCCATATTTCAAGTTTTCAATCCTGTAACCAGTTTCAACAACTGAATAGAATAAAAGAAAGCTTTGTTAAAAAGAAATTATGTTTAAATAAAAGCAAACAAAGAAATGGTTCAGAGTTAGGTAGTTGCTACTGAAAACATGGGTTAAAGTAGCAACATAAATTCACTTGAATAGTTCCTGTCTCAAAAGCTTGCCCTTCAGTCCAGTTCTTAGCAAAGTTCTTTCATGGTTTCATCCCAAACTGGAGTCCTCTTTTTTAATGCTATCAAAGCAAATACAGGCCATTTTTGTGATTGGCTTATTATCTTTCTGGTGCCTTGATCAGGCCCATGATGATTTAATTTATAGCTATGTATTCCAAAAGTTTCACCTTCTGATAAAACATACCCTGCTTGCTCTCCCTCACTCCCTCCCTCGCTATATCTAGCGTAGGCTCAGCAGGGAGCCTTTGCAAGTATCAATTCCCATTGCTTCACAGGTAGGATTCACTGATTTGTGGATTTACCTTAATTGATTCGGTCTAGTTTCAGAATTGCTTCTGTGACTAAAACAAAGTTACATTTTATAAATTTTACATCCTAGTTCTGAATCAGAACTGATTCTCATTCTTAAAACATTGTTTAGTGTTTTACAAGGATTAAAATCATCACACCAAACACAAATGGTTTATAGGNCTTGTTAAGGCGGCATTACAAATTATACTCAAACGTTAACATGACAGTAAATTGTATGTTAAGGCAACTTTATTAAATATCAGACCAATCTATACATTTTTCTTTTCTTATTCATTAATAAAAAAAAATTATGACAATTGAAATTAAGCTGCAGATGTGTGACTGAACAATACTTATACGTGATAAGAAATGTATACAGTTTAATTTCAGTTGTCATATTTTTTTTTATTAATGAATAAGAAAAGAAAAATGTATAGATTGATCTGATAGTTAATAAAGTTGCCTTAATATACAATTTACTGTTATGTTAACGTTTGAGTATAATTTGTAATGCCGCCTTAACAAGCTTCTTAAACTGAAGGGTTTTTGTCTAGGTAATTTGCCCTTCTTTTGAAACTTAATGGTTTTGTTAATGCATAAGCTGGCCCCAGACACAAGAACATTGCAGGTGTACACAGGCGCTCACCCATCCCCCCACCCCCTATTCCCCACATGGAGCAATCTGTTTTTTCGCAGGTTTCTCTGTGCAGGGGTGATGGGTGGAGGTGCGTGTTACACAGGAGCGCACAAGCGACTGCTTTCATATGAGACGCACCCACCCATGCGTCTCATGTAAAAGAGGTCACACGTGCTCACCTCTCACGCACACACACACTTATTCTAATCAATCACACACACAATCATTCAGACACAGTACACACGCGCTCTCATCTCACACATTCATTCAAATTGATCACACACAGTCACATGCTCATCCATACACACTACACACAGATGCTCTCACCTCACACACTCATTCAAATTAATCAGTCACACACACTAGACCAGGGGCGTAGCTAGGGTGCAATGGGCCTCTGGCCAAGAAGTCAAGATGGAGATATATATAATTACATATGTAATATTGTGTTAATTATATGAGGGGTGCAAATAAACTGGTTATGGGGTCGGAGTTTAAAGACAGTATTCCTGTTATCAGTAACTTCATTGAGAAGAGTTAGTGAAATAGCAGCCATAATAATCACAGAACCATATTTGCAGATTTTCCAAAATAGAATAGATATTGCTTTACATCCTCAATTCCTACCTAAGATAGTATAAGTAAGACAGTTGTGAGAATGTGGCCCTTTTTACACGGGCCTCTCCTCCCACCCATGAACATGCCGATTTCTGTGTGTTCATGGGTGGGGGAGCCCTGTGTGAACGATGTGGTGCGTGCGCCTGCACTGACTGAGGGTGCGTGCGCGAGTGGGGATGCATGTTAGGCAGGTGCGCGCACGCACCCTCAGTCATGGGAACCTTCTTTACAAGGGAACAACCTTCTGATCAGCACGCGGGGAGGAGCTTTATAAACAAACAGCTTTATCTCCCAGTCCAATCATTGTGCTGCTGCTGCACTACTAGCAGGCAGAGGCAGGTGAGGGATGGGGACCTTCAGCCCCCACCCCGCCCCTGGACTCCCCTTTATTGTTTGTAATTAGTACAGAACACACGTGTTGCTGGAGGAAAGCTAAAATGGTCACCAACCAGAAGGTTTTTGCTCTGACTCCCATTGAACAGCATATGCACTTTTCAATGAGAGTTTACTACCATCTTAACTATAGGGGGCCACGACTATGGCCCTATAATCCAAAGAGCAGCATAGAAATGAAGATAACTCGCCATCCTTCAGGAAGCTCAAGCCCCTCTTTCCTCTTGAATAGCTGCTGTAACCAGGAACTGAAGTTCATTCTGATGCTCCATCTCCAAACACAGCCATGACTTGGTTTTCCCTCTCATGATCTTCACAGACTACTTTCCTATAACCAGGGGTCTCTCTGCCTACTCTTACAAGAATCTGTGTTACGCCAAACACACAAAGCCAGACCTGACAAGTGCAAATCCTTAATCATCTGTAATTTGGAGCATTTCCAGATCATAAAAGATTTATTTGGGTAGGTTTGCTTCCATATTTCAAGTTTTCAATCCTGTAACCAGTTTCAACAACTGAATAGAATAAAAGAAAGCTTTGTTAAAAAGAAATTATGTTTAAATAAAAGCAAACAAAGAAATGGTTCAGAGTTAGGTAGTTGCTACTGAAAACATGGGTTAAAGTAGCAACATAAATTCACTTGAATAGTTCCTGTCTCAAAAGCTTGCCCTTCAGTCCAGTTCTTAGCAAAGTTCTTTCATGGTTTCATCCCAAACTGGAGTCCTCTTTTTTAATGCTATCAAAGCAAATACAGGCCATTTTTGTGATTGGCTTATTATCTTTCTGGTGCCTTGATCAGGCCCATGATGATTTAATTTATAGCTATGTATTCCAAAAGTTTCACCTTCTGATAAAACATACCCTGCTTGCTCTCCCTCACTCCCTACCTCGCTATATCTAGCGTAGGCTCAGCAGGGAGCCTTTGCAAGTATCAATTCCCATTTCTTCACAGGTAGGATTCACTGATTTGTGGATTTACCTTAATTGATTCGGTCTAGTTTCAGAATTGCTTCTGTGACTAAAACAAAGTTACATTTTATAAATTTTACATCCTAGTTCTGAATCAGAACTGATTCTCATTCTTAAAACATTGTTTAGTGTTTTACAAGGATTAAAATCATCACACCAAACACAAATGGTTTATAGGGATGGGCGAACTCTGTTTGGAAGTTCGGAGTTCGGACCGCACTCGAATAGTTCGGTCGACCGAACCAAACTTCTGAACCGAACTCGATTTCTGAACTCGGTTCTGTTCGCCCATCCCTATAAGATAATATTCCATTTAGTTCAATGGGGTTTGAATTTCCGAACTCTGTTTGGAAGTTCGGAGTTCGGACCGCACTCGAATAGTTCGGTCGACTGAACCAAACTTCTGAACCGAACTCGATTTTCGAACCGAACCGAATTTCTGAACTTGGTTCTGTTCGCCCATCCCTAATGACTTACAAATGCACATTTTGGAATTACAGTAATTTACTCTTTGCATAATATGTGGCATAGTTCTGATAATCATAAGCGTGTGATATTACATCAATCACAACTTCCTGTTATAGCCAGAGCTTTACAAACCCTCCATCCATCCCCCCTTTTCAAATGACAGATTCTTTAAGAAATTATTCAAAAGCCTATTTCCAGACTTTAGATAATCTCATCAAGGATTAGTTACAGGTCTCACATGAGTCATGCTATTTATTATTTTATTACAGTAACATCTAGAGTGGCGTCCATTGCTCCGTGGGTGGAGATGGGTGTTGGCCGGGAGCAAACACTCACCAACACCCACCGAAAGTGGCATTTACACAGATGCCCCCACCCATCTCCACCCAGGGAAATTCTCCCCACCCCCTGACCAACACCCATCTCCACCCAGAGGAACTGGGTGAAGGCATCATGTGTGCACAGGACCCATGGAGATTGACTGCAGTGGTGCCCTGCAACATGTATAATAAAATGTAACATTCATTTTATGGGTGTTAGAGCATCTGTGTAAAAAGAGCCTTACACTAGCCAAACAGGTTCTTCAGAGTGGGCTACACATATAATTTGGAACTAAATTTATTCATAATTTCTCAATTTAAAATAGCCAAAATTAAGCAAAGGAAATTATTTAATCACCAGTATCGTGCTTTATGAAAATATTCATAAATGAAAATGTTCTAACAAATGGACAGTTGATTGTCATGGAGTTCAGCAGGTTAATAGCCTCAATTATAAGTCATGAAATCTAACCTTTTATAACTGACAGTCGAGACCACATTCTACTTGTATCCCTAGTACACTTATCATTTCCATTAGTAATTATATAAATCATTCAGACTACACTATCATGCACTAGTATAAACTGTTAATAAAATGTACCCTTGCTAGTGTTAGCGCCAGTATAAACTGCTAATAAAAATGTACCCTTGCTATGAAGGGTGACTAGTCAAGGCTAGCTGAATAAATACTTTTGCAACATAAGTACTTCTACCATAAGTATTTATCATGTATTAATACTTAGATTAATACCTAGGTGACACCTGGGCCTGCTATGTCTCCTCCCACCCCTCTGGCTTTTAAGACTCCAGACGGCTGCCTGCAGCAGCTGCCAAAGGTTATCATTCAGCAGCCAGAGGTTGGGGTTGGGTCTTCCCTTTTTGTCTTGTCTAATGGTATTTGGAAGGGTGTTGGTGGGATTTTGTTTTTAATTGGTTTTAAATGTTCTTGTGGGGTGTGATGGGGGAATGGTGAGTAGGCGAGGAAAGTGGGTGTTCTGGCCCCCCTGTGAGGAGGGTACAGGCGTGGGTGGGAGTGCCATGGACTGCAAAGTGCCATCCAGGGGAGCTTTTCTGGGTGGTTAATATTAAATCCTGGCTGTCTTCACCTGGAGTTAAAATCATTGGCTGCCTGCTGTGATGAGTTTGCTACCTAATTTGCAGACAAAGTCGCTTGTATTTGGCTCGAATTGGGCGTTGCTAATTTGAATGCGGGGTCAGAGTTTGGGGTTGAGGAGGCCTGGTCTCTTCTGTTTGCTTGGATCAGCTTCTATTGATCTCCCCCACCAATGCAGAGGATGTGCTTGGAGGGGTGTGGGCGGCCAGTTGTGAATTAGATCTATGCTAATCCTGGCTGGTGAAAGCCAGCAGGGAGAAACTGGCGGCATTGCTGACCAGGGTTGTCAATGCTTCGCTTCGGGAGGGCAGGGTGCCCGACGGCCTCAAGATTGCAGTCGTCTTCCTTCTGCTCAAGAAACCATCTCTTGATGTTGACTCCCCTGCCAGCTATCACCCTGTCTCTAATCTCCCATCTTTTGGGAAGGTTATTGAGTGGGTGTTCACCTTGCAGCTCCAAGTGCGTCTTGATGCTATCGGTTTCCTGGACCCATGTCAGTCAGGTTTTCATCCTGGGTATAGCACTGAGACTGCACTTTTGGTCTTGGTTGAATATCCCCACTTGGAAATGGATAGGGGAAATTGTACTTTTTTTAAATTCTATTAGTTCTTTCAGCAGCCTTTAATACTATTGAACATGGGATGGTGTTGACATGGCTGCAGGACATGACTGGGGTGCACTGGACCACTCTTGAGTGGTTCTGTTCATTCCCATCTGGGGGAATCCAGAGGGTAGTGATGGGCGGTGTCTCATCGTCTAGTTGGGAACTCCCTTGTGGGGTCCCTCAGGGCTCCATCTTGTCTCCACTCCTTCTCCGTGTGTATCTGAGACCCCTGAGTGATATCGTTCAGAGATTTGGAGTGAGATGCCATCAATATGCTGATGACACACAGTTCTATCTCTCCTTTTCATTTGACCCAGGTCCTGCAGTCTTGGTGCTTAACTGGTGCCTCGCTGCTGTTGGGGACTGGATGTGGGCGAGTCAATTGAAGCTGGATCCAGACAAGACTGAGGTGATGATGCTTGGCTGTTCTTGTGACCTAAAGGAGGTGGGAACCTCTGTCATTGAAGGGGTCCGGCCTCCTTTTGTTGCTCAGGTTTGCAGCCTTGGGATGCTCTTGAATCCACTGCTGTGCCTAGATTGCCAGGTTGTGATAGTGGGCAGAGCGCTTTTTACCAAGTTCATCTGGTAAGAATGCTACGACCTTTTCTATTTGACCACCATCATTCAAGCCATCAAATTTGGATTTGGCCACTGTCCTCTATGCCTTCATATAACCTCAAGGCTAGACTAGTGCAACACGCTCTACGTAGGGCTGCCCTTGAAGACTGTTCGGAAGCTGTAGTTGGCCAGTGCAGAACGTGGCAACCCACCTTCTGTCGGGGACAGGTCGCAGGGAGCACGGTACGTTAAGGCTCCAGAGTCTGCACTGGTGGTCAGTCGTCTTCCTGGCAAAATTCAAGGTGCTGGTTTTAATCTATAGAGCCCTAAACAGCCTGGGCGCCAGATATCTGAGACACAGCCTCTTCCCCTATGTACCGTCACAGCCTCTGAGGTCAGCCAGGGACGCCCTCTTGCGAGTGCCCACAGACCGTGAAGTTGTTACAACGAGTGATCAACAGCTAATCGCACCAACGAAGCAGCAAGTGTTCTCTATTACAAAGTATTTAATAAGACAAATAAATGGTCTTAAATACATAGGTAACGCCAGCAAAATCTGCAATACAATATTCAATCCTGGTGTGAGAATGGAAAACAATAGCAGACTGGAGAAATCCTCCTCTCTCCCCAGTAAATAGATCTCAGCCCGACATTTCGCTAACACAAATAGCTTCTTCAGGGGTTCTTTCCATTCCCAGAAGCCTAGCTGGAAACCACAAAAATGCCAATTTTCTTTCCAGTTTCTCCCTTTCGCTCTTCTTAAATTCTCTTAGATCTCCAATGTTAACTCAAAATTCTTGCTTAGTCCTTCTCAAGAAAAAAGGTCTTTTTTTGAGAAAGACTAAGCAAGAATTTTGAGTTACAACGAGGGCATGCAGGGGGGCATTATCAGTGTTGCCCCACAATTATGTTACTCCCTCCCCTGGGGGTCTGCCTAAGCTCGAGGCTGTTCATCTTCTGGAGAAAATGAAAGACCTTTTTCTTTGGGCAGGCATTTGGCAGGCAGGAATAGGGCTAGGTAGATTTGGTTAGAAGGGTTTGGGGAGGAGGATTGGTGGGTGGGGTGGGTGGTTGGTTGGTTGGAATGGTGTGAGTTTTATGAGGTTTAAAATGTTTTCAACTGGATTTTATATGGGTTTTTTGGGGCGTTTTTAAAAATTCTTTAAGCTTCCCTGAATCCTTGGAGAAGGGCAGGGTAAAAATGTAAATAATAAATAAATAGGTTCAGGAAAGGGCAAGAAATCAGAAAACCAACTAAGTTCCTGGCAGAATGAAAGGAACCAGTATTCACCAGGCAGAGTATGGCCGCTTTTACATGAACCCCGCAGGGTGGAGGGGCCCATGTTTGTGCCGGTGCATGTGTGGTGGGTGGGGGGAGGGTTCATATGGGTGTATACACATCCCCACGCGCACACACACCCTCGTCAACACGCACGGAGCAACCTCCGTTTTTGCCAGTTGCTCCGTGCGTGTTGATGAGTAGGGGGGAGTGGAGATGTGTGTTTCAGCGGGAGCACGCACGCACCCCCACTCACCATGCACACATCCACCGTGTCTTTTATATGGGACTCGCCCACGCATTAACACCTAGATTTCTTGGTGTTCATACGTGGGTGCGTTGCATGTAAAAAGGGCCTGAAATGGTACATCAAGCCTTATCATAGGTAATGACAAAAACCAGACTCGGATGGGGCAATTAAGGGGAATCTTATTTGGCAAAAATATAGTGTTGGCACCTTAGTTGACTGCAACTTGGGATATAGAGTGTCAAAAATTCTGATAAGGCAATAGGGAAATTGGATTTTAAAAAACCCTAAAGGAGCAAGTGAACTGGCATGCAAGTGCCATCGCTCTGGTACAACAAATCTTTTGTTCTTTGAGGATGGAGAGCAGCCAGGCAAACCTCTCTCCTTGGGAAAAAAACATCCCTGGCTAATGTGCAGCAGAGAGTTCCGGCTAACCCAGGAAATGGCTCCAGCCAATAACTGTGTCTGTGGAATTAACAAATTATTTTAAAAAGTGATTTCATTGCATAACTCGCCAGGAAATTCCAGTGATTTTGAGAGATGGAAACCCCCAGTTTTCTACCCCCCAGCATTCAGGATAACAACCTTTAGGTGCTCCCCATTCTCTATGTGGTCTTCACAGAAGTGCTAACTGAATCTAATACGTTGGCAATGGCATTCAAAATGTTGTCCCTGTTCTCTTATTGCCCACCATGTGAATAAATACACCCATTGTTTTGCAAATATGAGGTCTACTCATGCAAGCGTATCATGAACAGTAGCCTTGGAATGTAGTTATCTTTGAAAAAGCTTCTGAGGTCTATTCTTTTATTCCCTTGTGCTGAGTCACTTCTACCTCAGGGGAAAAGAATTCTCTGATATCCTAAGCTTTTTTATTTTTAAAAAAACCACACACAAAAACACAGTTTCAAATTTTAAACTATTTGAAGCTGCTTTTGTGATTTCCTGTCCCAAATGATTCCTTCACTCAGCGAACGATAGGTTTTCATGTTAAAAAATGGAAGGGTGGTATCTGCCATGTGACTATTTTGAAAAGCTTCCTGTTGACATATGCTTTATTTCAGCTAATTGCAACTTGAGGTTACCTGACAGCCATGGCCCATTACTGACATGCCCTGGCAATTCCACAAGGCCTCACCTAATGCTAAGGTATGAGGAAAAAATAAAGTATTACCTGATTCCAGAGGGGTGGATTCTTATTGAAACTGGCACTTAGACTGCTACTTAGTACTTTGCAGTCAGCAAAACATAAACCACAAGAAAGGAAATATCACATAGGGGTGTGCATGTCGTTTTCGTTATATCAATAATGAAAACTAAAATTGTCATTTTCGCTATTGCAATAACAAAAGCGACAAAAAAATAATGAAAGTCTTTATTGATTTTGTCATTGCTTGTCAGGTGTTTTTTGGAGGGAAATGTCGAGAAGGGAGGAGCGAGCCGACATCTCGGAGCCAGAAACAGTGTTGAACTCTTGAACTGGTAGGGGAAGGACCTGATGGATGTATCTCTGGCCAATGAGCAGCGCAAGCAGATTCCAGCAGTTGAATGGCACCCTGTCATTCCTCAATGCCTCTGCCTCCCAGAACCAATCAGGAGGGCTCTGGGGGAGGGCACTGCAACCCTTAATATTGTAGGGCTGGGCTGCTTCACTCTGTGTTAGCTCTCTTACTTGTCAGGGTGTGTTTGCAGAAGCTGCTGATGTTTGCACTAGAAATCCTCCCATATATATACATCCCTTATTCCTGTACCTACCAGCCAATCCTTATTCCTTAGGTACACACACACACACACACACACACACACACACACACACACACACACACACACACACACACACGTGCGCGCACAGCACAGATTAGCGATAGGTTAGAGAGAGTAGCTATACCTCTGAGGTTTCCTTTTCCCTTCCCTTGTCTGTCTCCCCCTGTCCATATATTAGAGAGGGAGAGACTAGGCTGTTTTATTATATATATTAGGAATATAGAATAGGAACATTTTGTATTATACATGAGCTAGGTTTAGTTTAGATTCTGTATATATTATATAAATAAAAGTACATATTGTGTACAGTATATATTATTGCATGCAGTTCTTTCTGTATCACAATGAGAAGGGGAAGGAGTTCAACTTCTGACAATACTTCTTCATTGGCAGAAAACTGATACTGATACCGATACCAAAAATAAAATCTTCATTTGAAATCGGTACCGATACCGATACTGACAACAATAACGTAAAACGATATTTCGTTATTAACAAAAATGACACATTTTAATAATGAAAATGATAATGAAAAATGACATGGGGCCCTGGTTCACACCCCTAATAGCCCATCAATTTCCAAGTTCTTAAAGCTTGCTGCAGTTTTCATAAGCAACAGGAACAATCTTTTTCTTCAGGTGTTTCAAAGAACTAGAGAGAAAAGGGCAGGGATTGTTTTCTCATGTATGTGCATATAGATTCTGTTAGATCTTCTGGTGGCCTTTGATACAGTTGTTCATGAGGTGGTGTTGACATGGTTGTGGGACCTGGCCGGGACGTGGAACACCGCCCTTGTGTTGTTCCATTCATTCCTGACTGGGAGAACTGAGAGGGTGGTGATGGGTGATGGCTTGTCATCCTCTCGGCACTGGGAGCTCCCTTGTGGGGTCTCGCAGGGTTCCATCTTGTCCCCACTCCTGCTCAGTGTGTAGATGAGGCTGCTGGGTGAGATCGTTCAGAGATTTGGAGTGAAGTGTCATCAGTATTAGGGTGGGACTTGGGGCAAAAAAACGTTTACCGTTTACCGGTTTACAAAAAAACAGTTTACCGGATTAAAACCGGTATACCGGTACCAGGTTTTTTCCATTTCTTTCAATGGGAAACTGTTCCCATTGAAATCAATTTTTTTTTAAAAAAAAGTCCTGAACAGCCTGGGCCCCACCTATCTGCAGGATCACCCCACCCTTCGGGTCCTGGATCAGCCTCTGCAATCAGCTGTGGGCGCCCTCCTTGAGGTCCCCCGGGTTTCCCGGGTGTCAACCATGAGGAGGGCGTTCTCGGTGGCCGTTCTGCGGCTGTGGAACTCCCGCCCATTGGAGGTTTGCCTGGTCTCAGACGTCCCCTCTTTTTGTAAACAGTGTAAGACCTGGCTGTTCTGCCAGGCCATTGCTGAGGGAGATGTGTGATGGGTGGGTTGGGTTAGGGTTGGGGTTTTTTGCTTGGGTTATTTTTAATGTTTTTATATTTTTATGGGTTTTTTTATATTGTTGTTGTTCGCCGCCCCGAGATGCATAGGCAGGAGGGGGCGGCATATAAATCTGATTAAATAAATAAATAAGGAATGGTATGGGGTGGTATATCATTCTGTATATTGGTGGTTCACCCTCATTTGAAGCAGAAATTTGAAGGATAGGAGGAAGTTCAGAGAACAAGAAAGATGAAGTTTTAAAGAAAATCTCGTATGACGGGATACTGAAATGACTGGGACTGGTAACCTCAGAGAGGAGATGTGTAAAAAGAGACATGATAAAGTATACCAGATGAGTGGCAGAGAGAGCAGAGTGAGAGCTACTGTTTTCCTTGTTTGAAAACACAAGAACAAGTGGCAGTTGCCCCCATCATAATCCCTGCGGTCACCCAGGAGCATTCTCTTACAGTTACCATCTGCTAGCCAGGTTCATACGACAATGATGTGTCCTCAGCTGTTGCCCCATTGTTGTGCAATTCCCTTCCCTGAAGGTTCTTTGGAACCCAAACACGAGTATTTTCTGGGGGCAATGCAAGATCTTTCTTTTTGGCCAAGCATTGGCAGGTGGGGCTAGGTGGGAGTCTTAGGGGGTTGGGGTGGTTTTTTTCAGAGATTTTAAGTATATTTTTATGTACTTCTTACACCGTTCTTCTTTTGTAAGCTGCCCTGAGCCTTAAGGGAAGGGTGGGGTACAAGGCAAATAAATAAATAAATAAATAAATACATGCTCCTCCCTGAGAAAACAATTTGGTTCATTGTGCAGCTGCCAGAAATGTGGGCACAGAGTAAAGCATGCACTGCTGCATTTGAGCCATTACATGTATGGCTGAGTTGCAGTTGCCATTTTAAGCTATTATAGTCAGTTACTCCTAAATTAAGCATAACATTTCACTCCAGGCAGCAACTTGGCATACAAGGCTTAGCAAGTGATTAGTCAATGTTCTGTGTCCATGCTTTTAATCATTGCCAGCAGCTGAGAGAGTTCACATTGAAAAGTCACTTGTCTACCTAAGGTGGTAAGATGATGTTAGGATTGTACATTATTATTATTATTTTATTATAATCATTTGTATAGCACCAGCTGTGTACCTGGCGCTTTACAGAACAATAAGATAGACGTGGTTCCTGCCTACGGCTTACAATCTAATAGTCACAAATGGGGGAGACAAGGAGAGGGGACATAGGGAGAGACAAGGGATAAATAACATTCAAGTGGATGCGAAGTCTCAGATGCACGTGCTTGGCTTGGTTGCAGTTAGGCAGGAGTCTGCGGGGAGGGCAGACAGTAAATATTGAAAGGAAAGTTCTAACAGGCGTCGGGAAAGGCGGCGAGGAAGAGGTGGGTTTTGAGGAGGAATTTGAACGTGCGGAGGGAGGGGCAAGGCGGATGTGGGCAGGGAGGGAGTTCCAGGCTTGGGGGGCAGCAAGGGAGAAGGGACAAAGGTGGTTAAGGGAGCAGGCGAGATGAGGGAGAGCGATGGAGGGGGCAGAGGAGGAGGGAGAGTGCGTGCAGGAGTGTGTAAGGAGACTAGGGCTGAGGGTAGGGGGGAGCCAGGTTGTGAAGGGATTTATAAGTGAATACCAGGAGTTTGTGAAGGATGCATTCAGGAAGGGGGAGCCAATGAAGTGAGGAGAGGAGAGGCTGCACGTGGTCGAAGCAACGGACTGAGTGGATGACCCTGGTAGCAGAGTTTTGGATGGAGATAAGGGGGGGACAGGTGAGAGCGGGGGAGGCCAGTAAGGAGGAGGTTGCAGTAGTCAAGGCGAGAGATGACCTGTTTTTTTTATCAGATTGCTTTTCTCAAGATTGCATAGCCAACTTTTGAATTTCCTTTCCTACATTCTGTGTGCCTGAAATTTACTAGAGGTATGTTTATGTATGCATTAGCTATTTTCTGTGAGTGTTTGCAGTGAGGTCTGATTATAAACAGGGATTGGGAAAGGCTATGGTGTTCGCTGTGTCGGGTGGCCAGATAATATATGCACATTTTAGAGGACACATGTGAAATACAGGTTGCAGGGCTGCATTGGCTCATGTACTTCTCGTAGGTGCCCTCTAAAATGTGCATATCTGGCCAGTGGCCACCCTATCTCTGTGTGACATACTGGGATTCCCATGCATGGGCATAATTGTAGGAATGGGAGGACCAGAGGGGGTCAGGGCCCTTTCAACTTTTAGCGCGGGGTGGGAGGGCAGGGATATAAATGTCCATATCCCTTACAACTTTCATACAAAACACTTTTAGCCGTTTGGTTCAGCTAGAGTATAGTAGCAGGAAGAGTGCATAGGGGAGAAGAGCTATGGGCTAACTACTGATTGATTTTAATTTGCAGAACAAACTATTTTTGGAGGCTGTTCTACTGCGTCTCTAGGAAGAAGGTGGAAAACATGTCATCAGGCATTCCTGCTGAGAAAGACAAAGGGGACATTTATGTTTTTAACCACAGGATATTAGGTGCTCAAAACCTCCACCCGTTAAAGTCAGTGGCTGTAGTATTGCAGATACAGAGATTGCATTGCTCAGACTTGATCTTTACTGAGAAACAAAGCACAGTACACCAACAGCCATGACTGCCTCAGCCCCATGCATGTGTTGTACGCTGCCCCAAGCTGCCATTTGGCAGGAGGGGGCGGGTTTAAAATATTGAAATAAATAAAATAAAATATCCCCCTCCCCCCACCCCCCTGCACCTAGGGTTTGCCCCTCCGAACTTTTAGCCCAGTTACGCCAATGCTTTTGTTATTATCCTTGCTACTTACTAGTCCCACCATTATCACCCTTGCCAATAGGATGGGCTCGATGTGGTTCTTTAGCACATGAAGACTCATGTTATCTCCTCCTCCTTTCTTCTGAAAGCATAAGGCTGGCTCAGCTCAGGACAGGCTGGGAAGCATTAGCTTCCACCCACTCCGTTACTCACCTATCCTGGCCGTGGAAAATTTCCTGATGCTGGTGGTGATTCCCTCAGACCTGTGGGGGGTGGGGAGGATGACGTGGAAGTCTATCATGTGTGATGGGTTTTTGTGTGCTGGTTGTATGTAATGTGTGTGAACTGAAGAGCAGCAACTGTGGGGGATGTGCAGGTGTCTATCAATAATAATTGGGGCAAAGGAGGAATACTGGTGGGGGTGGGAGACTGGCCTTCTCGGCACTAGGTGGTACTGTGGAGACTGGACAATGAACCTTTGTCTGGATTATTCCAGCAGCCAGAACATGGCTCACTTGAACCATTTGCATTCACCCTGTTCTCATCTGCAGATATCAAAAGGCTTTACAGAAGTTGGGTTAAAAACCAGAGGCAAGGAGCTGTGCATTCACCTGTCAGGTGACCTGGGCCCACTGGCTCCAAGGATGCTGGTCTTGCCCAGGGAGTGAATAATTGTAAGGATCCAACTCCTGCAGCACTCCAACCTTACTGATCAGTCACTTGCCCACCAGTTGGACACGCATGACTCTTTCTGTGGCTGGCATGACTAATGCTGTCGATGTATTTCTTGGTCTTCTTCCGGTACCTTGCCTCGTGCAACAACTCTTCCCAGGCTGTTGCTTCCTGGTTCCTATGATCTTGATCCTGACCTTCCGACTCGCTTGCCTACAGCCTTGATTGTCTATTCACCCTGCTCCCAGTTGTGTTAGTCTTCCAGCCCCATTCCAAGCCTACCTGTCCTAGCCTTGGCCTCTTTGGACTGATTCCTGGTACTTGACTTCCTGGCTTGTCTTTTGGGCCCCATATCTAGATGGCCTTTGGTTAAGTTTCTTGCTCAATTCCTGGTTGTTGACCCATTGATTTCACCTCAGCATTCACCCTGCTCTGGTGGTTATTTCTTCCTGGACCTAATCCTCATGGCCACTCATGAGCTGGCCCCAACAATACCTTTCATTGGACCATCTCCTTTTGGTGAGTGTTTGTTTGCAGGTTTTCAAACTACAGAAACCTGATTTTTCTATTTAATCTTGCCTGAGGAAGGGTGTTCTCCACCTGGATTGCTTACATACACTCGCCAACAGAAGCTGGTCCAATTAAAAGGTATAATCTCAACTACTTGTCTCCCATCTCCCTCACATTTGGGAACCGCACACCAACCACATTCTCTCTGCTTTATTAGTGGAAGAGAGACAGTGGGGTTATAATGCTGGTCTCAAAAATTAATAGATGGAGACAAAGTAGTTCAGTTGATACTGATTATTTATTGTGTATCCTATTTTGTTTTGAAATTCAAAAAAACACCCCACCTATATTCTTCCCCTACAGTCACCTCTCCAGTCTTGGCAATTTTGCACAGGCTATATTTACATTTGCTTACAGCTTGTATTTGATGAAATGCCAGCACCCTCCCTAATAGGGAGTATTTTTCTAGTAGTATTTTCATGGGTGTGTGAGTGTATGCCTGCCTTGTATTACTCTGTCTTTAGTTCTGACTTGTTACCAGATTGAGGAAGGGCCCAAAGTTTGCATACCCTCGCCAACAGAAACTGGCCTAATTAAAGATGTCCTCTAAACTACCTTGCCTCCATCTGAGTGCCATGGCAGGGAGGTGCTATATAAAAATAAATATTAGTGGATGTTAAAACTCTCATTGACTTTAATGGGTGAACACTGCACTCAAAATCTGAAGCACTTTTATGAGAGCGACCGTGGTCTAGTCAGCAAGACACTGATCTACTACATAGCTTCCTGCAGTGCTGGCTTAATTGGAATAATCACAAGTCATGCACCCTTGTTGTTTCTGTTCCCTTGTGGTGGGATAATTAATTCTTGCAATCAAGGTTAGATAGGAAATAAGTATGTGGCATTACTCTCCAGTAGGCCATCTACTGCTGAGAACAGCAGCCTAACAACCCATCTCTCACCTGACAGTTTTGCTAAGGATGCTGGGTAATATCGTCAATCATGTTTCCCAGCTGTGTCTCCAAGTGTGGATGCCATATAGAAAAAGACCTTGGGAATCGGTTGTCCACTTCTGTCCATTTTCTTATAGGTTGGTCAGATGGGGTACAGAGGTAGCAAACCCTACCATCCCAGTGGGCACCTCATAAACACGGATTCATTTCCTCTAATCAATCCCTGTTCATCTGCTCAGAGTCGCATACAGGGTCCCAAGTTTATTAACAGGATGGAACACGATGCTGTGTACAGATGTTCTCATGCGACATTTTGCAGCAGTTCTCGCTACCGCTAAGCTCTACTGATAGGCACTCGGACAGTCCTAGTGTAATGTAGGATCTGAGATTCTCTTTGTGGCAGAGTTAAGTCACAGAAAGCTGGGAACCCTTTAAGGAAGTTAGTGCCAGCACAGAGGGATGTGTGTGCAGAGCTGCAGGCGCGCACATGGATGGAGGACCGTGCCTAATTGATGATGCAGCTGTGTGAAGGCATAGCAGTGACCAGCCCTCAGAAAAAGCTCAAGAGATCTGGAGGAGACTGAGCGAGCTACAGCAGGAGGCTCAAAGTTGCCTGGGACAGAGACTGCTGGCAAAGTGGTGTATAAAGCCAGAAGATGTTGCCTGGCTTGAAAACCTGAAACTGAGGCTTATGTGAGTTGTGAGACACTGTATGGGGCAACATGGGCTTAGCAGAATCGCTGTAGTAGATGGAGTTGATAAATAAAGAACTTAAAGAGCTAATTCCCTGATGTACACAGTTTGTGGGCCCCTGATCCTGCTTATGCCTGGAGGCAGCCACCTTGCTACACCTGGCAGAGAATGGAGGCACCCCTAACGTTGGCCATCAAGCCATCTATGTAAAGCGGGTGACCCAGGCAGGGTGAGGTTGCTGAGGCTTAAGTGGAGGGTTGCGTCCTGAGTGAGCAGCAAAGATCTGGAGAGTGAGCGACTGAAAAGAGGAGCAGCCCAGCTGCACTCCCTAGAGAAAAGGAGCCTGGGCCAGAAACAGATGGGTGTGGCAGGGAGGACTGAGCCCAGAAAGCAGCTGTGAGTGTGTGGACATAACAAGATGGCGGTGAGAGGAGTTTGCTTGTGCTGGAGACAACCCATGAGTCTGTGGGGATGGGCTGCATCAGAGTTGCAGCGATGGAGCCTGAGAGAGTGAGGACTGAGCAACCCAGCAGTAAGGAAGCCAAGAACCTCACAACTGCAAAACAGAATACAGCTTGGGATAACAGGTATCGGGGACACCATGTAGGGAAAATCCTTAGGGGTTATCCTTAAATTGTGCTATACCTGTGGGCAGTGGGGGCATATGTAGAGGCGGTGCCCCTTCCTAAAGACTCACTCTTAAGTCTTGGACTCTAGGGGTTCTGGGGGCAGGGGGTTTGTGTACACAGGTCAAACTGGTCTGGGACTGAAAGTAAGCAATGCTGGTGTTGCTATGAGGTGAGGCACTTAAAATGGGCATGTCTGCAGGGGAAGAAGTGACACAACCCAAAGGAAAGTGAGAACAGGGAGCCCACTTTGGGGAGACCAGAGACAGGTGAAGCCCTCAAGTCAGAACCGGATGATTATTTATTTATTTATTGAATATATTTTTACCCTGCCCCTCTCGCCTAGGCAACTTGGAGCGACTTACAATTTTTTTTTAAAAAACCCACATAGAAACAATTACAATAACAACATAAACAAATCGTATTACAATTTTATAAAATTTATAAAATCCAAGCTAAGGCAAAAAAGAAAAAAACAAAGAACATTCCCACCCTCCCCCGCCAAACACCTGGCGGAAGAGCCAGGTCTTACAGTTCCGCCAGAAGGCAAAGAGGTTAGGTCTGAGGAAAACCTCCATTAGGAGAGAATTTCAGAGCAACAGCAAAGCCACTGAGAACACCCTCCTGTCCATCCGAACCCGCAGATAACACAGGACATCCAGGAGGGCACCCCCAGACAACCACAGGGACCGCTCAGGAGCCTAGGGGGTGAGGCGATCACTCAAATAAGCTTAGAAGTCTTGGTGGTGTTGGGTGTGCCAAGTGGAAGGACACACCTTAAGTGGGCTTGTCCTGAGAGGAGAGCCCAGAGACAGAAAACAAAGGCAGGGCTGAGAGTTCAGCAAAAAGGGAAAGACCGGGAAAGACAACCATCAGAAATAAAAGGGGGTGGGGAGACAGACAGGGAAAGAGCCCTGGAGAAGGAAAGTGAGGTTGGGAGCCTTGTAGGGAAAGAAAGAGAGAAAGTAAGATCAGATCAGGCAACTATGACAGAGCTTGTGGGGATAATAATGGAATATGAGGAATATGGGGGAAGTGATCAGACAAAATGAGGCCCTTCAAAGGGAGCTAGCCAAGCTGAGAGATGCTCTCACAAAGGGTAAAAAGAGACCAGAGTCACACGAGGAGAAAGGGGATTTGAAGGATAGTGAAAGTTAACTAGAGGGACTAGTAGGTTGTCTAAGCCTCTTTGAGAGAGAGTGGAAAAAAAACCTGGGAAAAGACAGGGAACAGAGTGACTGAGAGGAAAGTGGATGACTCAGGGTAGTCAATAGGGTCCCAGGGTGGGGTGATGGGAAAGGCTAGGAGGGCCCACACCCCACTCCTAAGCAGGAGAACAAGCGATGACATGGGCTAAGGGTGGGCGAGTGGAACCCACCCACCTCTCCTGAAAACCCTAGGCCTGGGAGCCCAGAGATGAGTCAGGAAGCCTGCAAGAGTTAAGAAGGATAAAGGATGAAAGCCTACAGATAAAAGTGAGGGTCCCCACGCTGGGGCAGAGATCCCAAGATACAGCTTATGTGGTCTGCCATCAAGCAGTCCTAACAAAGGTGAAAACCATATAATGCCAACAACTCATGATCAATGGTATCAAATGCAGCTGAGAGATCTAATGCGAATATGATTTATGCTCTGATGGTTCAGGTTTGGGTTGAGTGGGACTCCCCAAACCCAGGCTTAGTGGGAGCTCCATACGAGTCTTGTTTGAGTCAGGTGGAGTGAGACTCCCTTGCTAGGGCTGAGAGTGCAGCAAATGTGGGAAATGGAATTTATTTATTTATTCACATTTTTATGCACCCCCTCCTGCTTATGCTTACACATCTTGGAGCAGCTAACAACATAATAAAAACACATAAAATCCCCAAATGATAAAACATTAAAATAACCCAGGCCGAAACCCCCTCATCCCACTCCCCCATCACCCATCTCCCTCATCAAAGGCCCGGCAGAACAGCCAGGTCTTACACTGTCTACGGAAAGAGGGGAGGCCTAAGGCCAGGCGGACCTCCAACGTGAGGGAGTTCCACAGCCACGGTGCGGCCACCAAGAACACCCTCCTCATGGTCGACACCTGGGATACCCGGCCGACTGCAGAGGCTGATCCAAGACCCGAGGGGTGAGGCAGTCCTGCAGATAAGTGGGGGCCCAGCCACTCAGGGTTTTAAAGGTCAGAACCAACAGCTTGAATTGGGCCTGGAAGTCTATTGGCAGCCAGTGCAGAGAATGGAGTACCGAGTAATGTGTTTGCGATGACTCATCCCCCTAAGGAGATGAGCCGCTGCGTTCTGCACCAGCTGCAGTCTCCAGACTGTCACCAGTGGTAGCCCCACACAGAGCATGTTACAGTAGTCTACTCTCAAGGAAATAAAAGCATGGATGATCGTGGCAAGGTCCGTGTCCAATGCCAATTACATCATACCAGATGTAATTGGCGAAATGCACCCTTCTCCATAGCTGCCACCTGGACATCCAGGAGGAGCCGTGGGTCTAGGAGCACCCCCAGACTATGGACCTGAGATACCAAGGGGGGATGGACCCCATCAATGATGGGGGCCATCACTCCTCCAGCTTTTCCCACAACCATCACCTCCGTCTTGTCGGGATTCAACGTCATGCAGCTCACCCTGGTGAGCACTGTTTAGTTTTAGTTTTAGTTTTATTTGGCACTAGCTCACGCTATGGCCAACATAAAATAGACAAACAAACAAACGAACAATCAAAACAAAAACCTAACATGATGGATTATAAAAACATTACATAAAACCCAGCCTAATCGGCTCATAAAATCAATCTTCATCATCCGTCTTATAGATAATATAACTTTTGAATTTAAATACAGCATTACTCTAAAATCTGGTCCAAATGAGCACTGAAGTAAGCAGCCCACAAAGACTGGTCTGGATATGTCCACTACATTTCTAAATCTAGTCAAGGGCTTGACCATTTCAAAATCAATAAAGATACAGCTTAACTAGATGGAATTGTGACCCAGCCCATAAAACCCCGGATAAATATTCCGTGGGAGTCCAACCTATTCCTGGTAGATGCCTTATCTCGTTCCAAGGGTTCGGCCCTTAGAAATATTCAGTTGGATTTGGAGCCATTTATTGGATGCCAAATGCGTGTATAAAGCTAAATCCCTGATAGCCTCTCTTTGCGTGAGGGACATTAGGTAACTAACCCTATCAGAAATCGGGGGCTCCAAGGGCAGCCAGGGAGTCACTCAAGTTGACCTTAGAGCATCGAAATAAGGGCACCTCAAAAGGAAATGCTCTATGTCCTCAACCTCCCGCTTGTGACAAGTACACAATCTGGAATCTCGTGGGGTATGCTCATACTTTCCCTCAACTACTGCCACTTTAACCAGTTGCCAGAGGAGGAAGATATATGCTCTCCTCAACTTCGGGTTGGTCAAGACATCTAAATAAGATTTTAAAAAGACCTGCTTTTTGCAAAGTCCCAAGTAAGGAGCCACTTTCCATGCAGACACCTTGGCAATATCCTCTTGGGCAGCAGTATCACAAATTTGAAGACCATTCTCGGACTTGATTGCTGCAATAGTTTTGCCTAGGAAATACTGGAAAGAAAATCCCATTTCTCCAAGTAATCTGTCCAAAAAGAGGAGCCACAGAAAAGATCGTGGACCTTGATATAATAATTCCTCCCTAAGACATTGTACGGGCAATGCTGAATCGTGCAGTGTTAGCAATCTTAGCCAGTAGTTGACAAACGCTTTCCTCGCAAGCGAATCAATGGAGGGATGGTGAGCACTGAGACTGCCGGGCCTGGGTTTGATGAAAAAGAGAGGTACAGAGGTACTGATGACACCTTACACCAAACCCTCTGATGACCTCCCCCAAAGGCTGCATATACACATTGAACAAGAGAGGGAATAAGATAGAACCTTGCGGGACTCCACACGTGAGGCCCTGGGGAGAAGATGAACAATCACCCAGCACCACACTTTGAGTTTTCCCAGCCAGGAAGGAATGGCACCCTTCAAGGACAGTCCCACCCACTTTGGCTTGGTCATGCAACTGAATCACCAACAACTCATGATCAATGGTATCGAATGCAGCCGAGAGATCAATAGGATCAACAGGGTTGAACCACCCTGGTCCAACTCTCGGGAGAGGTCATCAACCAAGGCCACAAGCACAGTCTCATTGCCATAACCCGGACAAAATCCAGACTGCAAGGAATCTAGGAAACTGGTTCAATCCAGATGCTCCTGAAGCTGACCATCCACCACCCACTCAATAACCTTCCCTAAAAAGGGAAAGTTAGAGACCAGCCGATAGCTGGCCAGGACGTCAATGTCCAATGATGGTTTCTTGAGCAGAGGCTGCACCACCAACTCCTTGAGGCAGTCTGGCACTCTGCCCTCCCTTAGGGAGATGTTGACTATCCCAGCCAGCAATGGTCCCAACGTCTCCCGGCTGGCCTTTACCAGCCAGGACGGGCATGGGTCCAGTTCACAATAAGTGGCTTGGACAGCCCCCAGGACATCCTCTGCATCAGAGGGTAACAGACACTGAAACTGATTGCATAAAACAGGACAAGATGGGGCTTTAACTGCCTCTGGGTCACCCACTGTTAAAAGTGCAGCATTGAAACTGTGGTGGATTTGAGCAATTTTATATGCAACAAAGTCCACAAATAAGTCACAGCAAGAATTAGATAACTCTGGATCCAGGCGGAGGGAGGCTGGACTGACCAGCCCCTTCACCACCCGGAAAAGCTCACCCGGTCATGACTTAGTGGATGCAATGAGGGCAGCAAAGAAAGCCGCCTTTGCTGCTCACATTGCCGCAGCATAGGTACGTAAACAAACTGTGTCACAATCGGTCAACTTCAGTACGGAAACGATGCCGCAGTCGCTCTAACCGCCACCCTTCTCATTTCATCCGCCGCAGAATGTGCAAGTTCCGGTGGTAGAGGCCAGCTGTACGGGGTGATAGGAGGCAGATGTTCCCACACAGCGGACAGGGGCTGCTGGGTTGGGAAATAGAGGGGCTGAGAGTCCCAAAATGATAAGAAAGCTAGGTGGAATGAGAATCCCTGGCTAGGTTGGGTGGGGCACTCCCCAACCTTGAAGGATTGGAACATGTGAATATTGGGAATGCTGAACTGTGTAAGGTGGTACTGTTATGTAACTGAAGTGGGTCTTTGTATGATTTGTTTATGACATGAGGGGGAGGAGTGTGGCAGAGTTAAGCCACAGAGGGCTGGGAGCCCTTTAAGGGAGCTAGCACCAGCACAGGAGGCTGTGCATGTAGATCTGCAGGCGCACACACGGCTGGAGGATAGTGCCTAACAGATGATGCAGGTGTGGCAGTGGTCAGCCCTGGGACTAAAGCTTGAGAAAAGCTCAGGATTGTGGAAGAGACTGAAGGAGCAGGACAGGGGAGAGGTTACTCTCCTGCTGCAGTGGCAGCAGCAAGCTCAGAGGAGTTGCCTGGGACAGACTGCTGGAGAAGTGTGGCATAAAGCCAGGAGGTGTTGCCTGGCTCAGGAACCTGAGACTGAGGCTTATGTGAGTTGTGAGACACTGTATGGGACAATATGGGCTTAGCTGGAGCCCTAGGCTTAATGGAAGCTCTGTAAAAAGACTGAGTTGAGAAATAAAGGACTTAAAGAGCAAATTCCCTGAGGTAAGTAGTTTGTGGGGCCCTAATCCTGCATCCACTTAGACCTGGAGGCAGCCACCCTGTTACACTCTTATAACGAGATACTGTAAGAAAACTAAAGCAAAGGGGAACATAGCTGGCCTCTAGGAGCCACTGACTCTTTAAGGCAGAAATGACTGTGTGACATAGAAACTTAATTTCTGCTTGGTGAGAAAACAGAACATAGAAGAAAGATTTAAAATAACAAAAAGAGAGAGAGATTTTGTAGTGAAGCACGAAGAATTGTTCAACTGTTTTTGTGCCCCTGACAATCTCCAGGTGCTCTACAACAGCCTGCCTTTTACACAGTCATTGCAAGGGCTGCTGCTCTTCTACCAAGCAGACTGTCTTGTGTTGTAAATCTCCCCTGAAAGAATCAGAGTGGATAATATTATTTGATGTGTTATCAGGGAGCTGGAAAACCCTTTGGGTGTATACCTGTCACCTTGGCCTGTCTGGACAGATACAGCAGCATGAAAGCTTCCTAGAAAACCTCCTCTTCCTCAGACATTTGGCTCACAATTCCTTTTACAGGTTGGTAGGGTCTGAATATTTTCCCACAAAGTACATCCTCCTTATTGTAATGCAGTGAGAAATCCATTCCAGGGCCGACGGCTCCATGTCGGGACTTGTGCACAGCATGAGCAGTTTCTCTCGTCTGTAAGCCAGAGGCACGGAGACCACTAAGGTCTGTGCAGGCAGGAGGTGACACCTGAATAAATTTTTCCTTCTTCTCGATAGATATCGCACTGCCTGAGTTTCATAAGTATTGAGCATCCACAACTCTCCGCTGTGTATAGTGTTGTATACCTTGTAGGTGCCTTACAGGGGGCTATCCTTTGAGGAATCCTAGTGGATGACACTGGTCTCTAGGCGTTTCCTCGATGTTAGGAGTCAATGTGACTAGACTTGTTCTGAGATAGACCAAGACTATAACCTGTTCTTTATAACAGTACTTCTTAGCAGCTCATAATCTCCAGTTTATCCAGTTATTGTGAAGTTCATTTATTAATAGCCATGACACAAAGCCTGCCTGCCCATTCCTCCTGGGATTTATTGTGTGAATTGCTTTGTATTCTTGAAATGGAAAATAAATACTCAAAAGAAGACAAGGGAAACAATCAATAAATAAATAAATAAATAAATAAATAAAATAAAAATACAAGCACAGAATCATTCTTTCAAACCAACTCATTAATTTGTTTGTTTTTTAAAAACCAGTAATTCCATTTCTGATGCGATTTTTCCAAATCCTCACTGCTCAAGTGAGTTTCTTTTGAAACCGCCTTCAGCCTAAAACAGCAAAAAAGAGCCTTGTGGCACAATAAAGAGATTCTCTTGTTAGTCTTCAAGGTGCCACAAGACTCTTTTTTGCTGTTTTAGAGCAATAGACTAAAACAGCTACTCTTCTGGAACTTGATCCTTCAGTCTGTCTCTCTGAAAATAAGTGCATGGGTACTCAACAGCAGCAAAGAAAGCAGCAGTGAGGGGCAGTCCTTGACAACCACCCATTCACTCAAGTCATTAGCCTATTTCCACCCCCTGCTGTTGGCCAGGACTCCCAGAGTGCAGGATGGTGGAAGCAGAAAGAAACTGCCAGGCTTGTCGGTTTCCTTGCTGCTGAATTGGAGCTTCAAAGAAACTGACAACTTTTTTGGGTGGAACACAAATGCCTTTCTTTTTACAGTGGACTTGCAGTCTGCAGTCGCTGGTCACCATGTTTTAGAACTACAAAGTTTTCCTCAAACCTTTGCCTTAAAGTTGCACATCTGGTTGCTGGCCCAGTGAGGCCAAAAGCGGCCAGCTGGCCACGCCAACAACGCAAACCTACCTGCCACTGCTGCTGGAGCCAGATTTGGGGTCCGGGGCTTTGTCGGGGATCCCGCCCCCCCAGGACTCATGCTGTTGTCACCACCCAGCCCCAGGTACCATCTACCCCTCCCCTTGTTGGAGGAGGGGGCAGGGCCGGGGTGTACATCTGGTTTCCGACCTGGCAAGGCCAAAAGCGACCGGCTGGCCATGGCACAACAGCTGACAATGCTGCTACCACCAACCTACCTGCCGTTGCTGCTGTCGCCGCTGGAGTCAGATTCGGGGTCCAGGGGGTCCCGCCCCCCAGAACTCATGCCGTGGTCACTGCCTGGCCCCAGGTACCATCTACCCCCTCCCCCTGTTGGAGGAGGGGGGTGGGTGCACATCCAGTTTCTGGCCCGGCGAGGCTAAAAGCGGCCGGCTGGCCAGCCACGCACCTAAGGGTCACACCTTTGATGTGGCCCTTAGTAGGACCGGGAGGGCCAGGGTGCTATCAATAACTGGCAGGGGGTACAGGAAATTAGGGCAAGGGGGCTTGCCTGTTTTATGGGGAAGTGGGATGAGGGGACTGGGTTTGGGGGAGGGGCGGTCCCCCTTGGTGTGAGGGAGGGGCAGACACTTGGGGATGGGCTGTTACCATCCTGTGGAAGAGGATGGTAGGGGGGGATGTGGGATGGGGGAGTGGGGACTGGTTGGGGGGGAGGGATGACTCCCCTCAGTGTGAGAGAGGGGTGCAGCCCCTGGGGGAGGCGGAACTGCCCTCCGATGCAAGAGGAGGGTTGGGGGGGGGGTAGTAGTGGGTGGGGCTCTTCCTTGGGATGCTTGTAGACAGCCTCTGGGGGGTGTTGGGGGGGTGGACCCGGGGGTGGCAACTGCTATAGGGGTCACCTTGGGCCAGGGGAATTATGATCCCTCTGGGAGGCAAATTAGAGCAGTGAGCCAGGACAGATGTTATATTCCTGTCCCCCTCACTAGCCCCCAGGCAGGCGGCGATGTGATTAGGGATCAGAGGGACTCCGGCCTTGGGTTGTTACTGGTGAATGCAAGGTCGGTAGCCAACAAGTCAACTGCAGTCCGGAAGATGATCCTGGACCAGGCAGCTGACCTCACATGTATCATAGAGACCTGGCTGGACAATGAGTCGGGGCCTATACTGGCTGACCTTCTTCCGGCTGGGTACTCCGTGCAACATCAGCCGCTGCTAGGGGGCCGGGGGTTGTAGCCATTGTTTTAAAGGAGACACTGTCTATGAAGAGATTTCCTCTGCAAACTATCATGGGGATAGAGGGTCTGCATTTGGTGTTGGATTTGGCTGGAGACAGATTAGGGATACTGCTGAGATACCGAGCACCCACCTGTACGGCAGCTTCCCTATGCGCACTAACTGAGCTGGTGTCGGGGATGATCTTGCGGTCCCCCAGGGTGATAGTCCTGGGGGACTTCAATATCCATGCCGACACCAGTCTTAGAGAGGCAGAGCATGAGTTCATGGCTGCCATGGCAACCATGGGCCTGTCTCAGAGGATGGTGGGCCCCACACATGTCGGACGACATACCCTAGACATGATTTTTTGCATAGGACTTAGGGCGGGGGATCCATTAGTGGGGAGGTGTCAGCAGACCCCTTGTCATGGATGGATTATTAATAATCTCCTCTGGGCTGGTATCCTGGTGCATGTCAGCCCCCAGGAGGGTGCAGAACCAGTTAGGATGGTTCCCCCCCGACAGCTTATGGAACCCAGAAGGTTCCAGACTGCTTTAGGGGATGTATCCTCTGATCTCGATAGCTGCTCACTTGATGACCTCGTGATCAGGTGGAATTCCTTGTTGGTGGAGGCCATTGACTGGGTGGCTCCCAGGCGTCCGCTCCCGAACCGCTGACAATGCAGGTCCCCATGGTATAGGGAGGAGCTGTCATGGATGAAGTGGGAAGGGCAGCAGTTAGAGCAACGGTGGCATCATTCACGTGCTGAAGCTGACCAATTGCGGCACAAAGTCTGGTTACGTACCTATGCCGTGGCGGTGCAGGCAGCAAAGAAAGTTTTCTTTGCTGCCCTCATTGCCTCTGCTATGTCCAGTCAGTCCGGCTTCTCTCCGCCTGGATTTAGAGTCATCAAATGTCCACTGATTTGTGTGTGGACTTTTTTGCAGATAAAATCGCTCAGATCCACCACAGTTTTAACACAACACTTTTAGCAGTGGGTGAACCACAGACAGTAAGAGCCCCGTCTTGTCCTGTTTCGTGGGATGAATTTCAGAATGTGTCATCCTCAGATGCAGGGGATGCCCTGGGGTCTGTCCGAGCCACTTATTGTGAATTAGACCCATGCCCATCCTTGCTGGTTAAGGCCAGCTGGGAGACATTGGTGCCATTGTTGTCAATGCCTCCCTGGGAGAGGGCAAGGTGCCGGACTGCCTTAAGGAGGCGCTGGTGCAGCCCCTGCTCAAGAAGCCATCATTGGATGTTGGCGTCCTGGCCAGCTATCGTCTGGTCTCTAACCTTCCCTTTTTAGGGAAGGTTGTTGAGCAGGTGGTGGCTCGGCAGCTTCAGGAACACCTGGACTGGATTAACTTTCTCAATGCTTCACAGTCAGGTCTTTGCCCAGGATATGGCATGGAGACTGCACTTGTGGCATTAGTCAACGACCTCTCTCATGAGTTGTACCAGGGTCATTCGACCCTGTTGATCCTATTAGATCTCTCGGCTGAATTTGAAACCATTGACCATGAGTTGGTGACTCGGCTGCGGGACTGGGCAGGGATTGGCGCGACCATTCTTGAATGGTTCTGCTCCTTCCTGGCCAGGAGAGTCCAGCGTGTGGTCCTGGGTGATTTTTCATCTTTGCCCCAGGGACTCACATGTGGAGTCCCACAGGGTTCCATCCTGTCCCCTCTCTTGTTCAATGTGAACATGCAGCCTTTGGAGGAGGTTGCTAGGGAGTTTGGCATACGGTGTCATCAGTACACTGATGACACCCAGCTTTATCTCTCTTTTTCATCCGACCCAGCAGTTTCGGTGCTTACCCGGTGCTTGGCAGCTGTGGGGGATTGGATGAGGGCAAGCCATCTGAAGTTAAATCCCGACAAGACGGAGGTGATGGTCATGAGGAAGGCCGGGGGAGTGATGGCCCCCATCACTGATGGGGTTCGTCCTGCCCTGGTATCTCAGGTTCAGAGTCTTGGGGTGCTCCTGGACCTGCAGCTCCACCTGGATGGCCAGGTGGTGTCTGTGGCGAAAGGGGCATTTTGCCAATTACATCTGGTGCATCAGTTTCAGCCATATGTCTCGGACTCCAACCTAGTCACGATCGTCCATGCTTGTATTACCTCGAGATTGGACTACTGCAATGCACTCTATGTGGGGCTACCCTTGGTGCTGGTTTGGAGGCTGCAGCTGGTGCAGAATGCGGCGGCTCATCTCCTAACAGGGACAGGTCAACATGAGCATATTACACCAGCGTTTTGCTCTCTGTACTGGCTGCCTAATGCCTATAGTCTTCCGGACCCAATTCAAGGTGTTGGTGTTGACCTTTAAAGCCCTGAATGGCCTGGGCCCCACCTGCCTGTGGGACCGTCTCAGCCTCTGGGTCCTGGATCGGCCCCTGCAGTCAGCTGGGGGCACTCTCCTCAAGGTCCCCCGGGTTTCTCGGGTGTCAACATTGTGGAGGGCGTTCTCTGTTGCCACGCCACAGTTCTAGCACTCCCTCCTGCTGGAGGTCCACCTGGTTTTTCCGTAGACAATGTAAGACCTGGCATTTGCTTTGACAGTAAATTATAAAAAGACAAAGATAATGGTCTTTTCATGCAAACATGTAAGGCATAGGTGGTTCATGGATAGTCAAGAAATCCAGCAGGTAAATACTTACAAGTATCTCAGGTTGATTTTTCAGGCAAATGGGAGGTGGACAATTCAAAAAAATGTAGCAGTAAGTAGAGTCCGATTACTGGGAAGGACCATCATTCAGTTTTTCAGAACAAGGAGAGGCCACTTGTTTTCGTCTGCTGTGAAAGTATTTCAAATGAAATGTTTGTCCTAGCTAATGTACGGGGCACAGTTTTGGGCGTTAGGGGTAATAAAAGAGCTGGAACAAATACAGACAACGTTCTTGAGGTCCTTGCTAGCAGTACCCAGATGTGTACCTAATAGTATAGTGCGTTTAGAATGTGGGATTATTCATGTAGAGTCTGAAGTCTGGACTCGGGCCATACATTTTTGGCTACGCAGTTTATTCAAAACAGCAGCTCCTTTTTCCCAACAGTCCAGTCAGGATGATTGTGCTAACTCTTGGCATTCAAAAATAACAGAAAAACTACTGACTATAGGGCTGTCGGCATATTTGCTATGTACAATCGGCCTAGTGGGTGCTAGGAGGTTAGTTAGGAGACGCTTTCAAGACATCGCGAGGCAGGAAGAAATAGCAGATCTAAGGGTTCATAAAACTTGGAGACTGTATATGAATATAATGTGCCCAATAGGAAATGTGATCCCTTACCTGAATTACGATCATGATATAAGAAGGAAAAAGTTGTTTACTGCAGCAAGATTAGGTGTACTTCCATCAGCAAATCTAGAAGGGAGATTTAGGGGTATCCCATTTGCAGACAGACATTGTAGCTGTAATACAGGCAAGGTAGACACCACGGAACACATCTTGTTGGAATGTTCTAGTCATATAGAGGTTCGACAGAAAGTGATTACCCCAATATTGAAAGAAGCACAGGATGCACTCAAGAAACACAGATTGACTTCTTGTTAAAAGGAAAGGAATTGCAAACAACAGAAGCAGTGATCAGATACCTAGCAGTGGTGATAAATCAAAGAATACATTGAAGGAACTAAGTGGACCAGTGGCCCTTCTCTTATAAACAATTTAGATAGATGTTACCTTGTGCAACACTAGGAAGAATTAAATAATTATATAATATGGTATTAGGCTAGACTAACGGGCCAAGGCAAGTGAGCTAGATGAATGGCAGTACCAGCCACTCTCTAAGACTAAATGGAATATTCTGTTAGAAAGGATACACTGTATCAGTTTAAAAACTTTCGGTATATTTTCAGACGTCACAAGATCACGCTCAACCACAGTCAATACCCTGTGGTGGGGAATGGTCCCGTAACGTCTGTTGGGGAACCAGAAGTCCCCCCCCCCCCCCAGCGGGATTCCATGCCGTGGTCAATTCGGGCAAGCACTATTGCCGCATTGGCCGCAGCGCCCGCCCGTCTCCCCAGAGGGCGGGCAGCGGGGGAGCGTGGGGGGGGCCGAACGGCCGCACGTTGTGCCACACGATCCCGCCCCCTCCCCCGATTCCCCGCTGGGATCAGCCAGCACGTGTGTTGGACGTGCCGGAGTGATCCCGACGGGGAATCATTTGGGTGATTCCAGCAAGCACTATTGCCGCATTGGCCGCAGCGCCCGCCCGTCTCCCCAGAGGGCGGGCAGCGGGGGAGCGTGGGGGGGCCGAACGGCCGCACGTTGTGCCACACGATCCCGCCCCCTCCCCCGATTCCCCGCTGGGATCAGCCAGCACGTGTGTTGGGCGTGCCGGAGTGATCCCGACGGGGAATCATTTGGGTGATTCCAGGACGGGGCGAATGCTGCCCGGTCTCATCAGAAATCACCCTTTGTTTTATTTTTTATATGTATTGCAAATAAGGAAATTGCATCAATTGAATTTTTAAACAATTTCTAGTTAAATGTAAATAAATGTAGATAAATGATAAATGATTTGTTAAGATAGAAGCTATTTGTTAAGTGGCATGGTTTATTTTTGATGTTATATGTTTTGTATATGTTTAAATGTACAATTGCAATGGCATGGCTGTGCAATAAATAAACAAACAAACAAACATCAAGACCTGGCTGTTTCGCCTTACTTTCCCTGAGGGAGGGAGGGAGGGGCGGGTTGGGGGGGGGTACGTTGTTTTTTATATTGTGAACAGCTAGTTAAGCAGCAGAGGGGGCCAGCGGCATGAGGGGTACGTTGTTTTTTATATTGTGTTTTAATAGTGTTTTAAATTGTACTATTGTTGTTTTGAATTGTTTTAATATGTTGTTAGCCCCGAGATGCTTTTAGCAGGAGAGGTGGCATACAAATTTTATTATAAATAAATAAATAAAGTAGGGAAGGAAAACTTTGTCTCGGGACCCATAGCAGCTTTTTAAAAGTTGAAAACTACGTTACAGAGCTTAGAGCTTGAATTTTCTATGTAAGTTGTTATGGGAACTCAGGACTATATGTTTTGCAAGGCAAATGGGGGTGGGGGGAAATCACTCTCCAGAAAAGGTCTGACAGGAGAGTGTGACCATTTAAAAAATAATTATTATTCATTTATTTAAAAAAACAAACCTCTCAGACATTCACATTGTTGCTCCAGGATTTGGTTAGGATAGACGCCAACCCTAGCCTACCCAGTTCTGAGCATGGCATATACCATCTTTGAGAGACAGCAGGGTTGCACTTGGAATGTATCCTCTCTGGGAGACCTGGTGAGAGCCAGTTCTCAACAGGGGGTGTATTAGGAATGATTTAGATGGAATTAATCCTAGATGTTCTTTTCTTCAAAGTCCTTTCCAGTCCTATAGTTATGATTCTGTGAAATGGACCACTGTTTTAAGCTAGACCTTGGGAGCTATTAATGACTGAATACTAAATACAGGGTAGAAACAAAATACAGATTAATAATAAAATAACCACATCTGAAGCATCGCCCCAAATCTGGAAAAAAACAAACAAAAATTGAATTTATAGACTTTTGTGCCTGAACTTTAAACTGGAGACCAAATTTGGGAACCTGGATCATTGTTTTGGTATGAATCCCACTGAAGTTAGAGAGAGAGATGTGGGGAGGTTGAAATCCAGCTATGAGTGTTATTGTTTTTGTCCATCTGTAAGCCTAGCATTAAAATCTTGTGGCTTGTTTTGCTCTTACACCTGTGAAGCTAGTGGCACACTCCATAAATATAATGTACCCGAGAATGTTCCAGGAGCCATTTGTGTATCTGTTCTGGCACATGCTGCATTCACATTACACAGGTTGAACACTTTGTTATGCTGTCGGTATTCTCTTGTGTAATACAGGAACAACAAAGATCAGGCATTGCCGAAGAATCGCACTTCCTATCCGGTTTTTTTGTCAAGTGGTGCCTCCATGGTTAGGATTACTAGAAGGGGAATATGTTATAAGTGAAAGCAAATGAAAACTTTCCCAGTCCCCCATCTCTGCTTTCCACAAGGACTCAGATCGGCAACATATCACTGCCAGTATGACACAGGAGGTTCAGCCAAATGTTGTGGGGTGAGTATCTCTATGAAATGGCTGGCCAACATTAACCTAAACAAGTCTTCATCTGAGTGAGGAATAAAACAATACACACACAGCTCCAGCATTACTGGAAATTTTGGAAATAATTTTTTTTTTTTCCCCTTTGCTTTGTTTACTCCAATGCTAATTGTTTAGAAAAGAAATCTTGCCTCAAAAAGGAAATTGGGAGCATTTTGCCATCCCTGCTAATGCTGCAATAACAGGAAACAAATTCACATTTATGGAGCTAGCAAGATAAGAGCTGAATTGGGGTTTATTTTTTATGGTTAGTGGCAAAGCTTATGAAGAAAGTTAAATTGCTTGTCTTCCTAACTCAAAAAGTGAGTTTAGGGAGCTGTGCAAGGGGGATTGGGCTTTGCATGCTGCTGGGAATCTGCTTCAGCTGGATGATTGTGTCCCCTCCCCCCGCAGGGAACCTACCTACCTCAATAAGGCAGAGCAGCCTGTAGGGCAGCGCCCGCAGGGTGGGCCATTGGCAGTGGAGGTGGCTACCAGCACAACTACAGGATCCACCCGAGCTCCCCCCTCTGTAACCGACCCACCAAGATGCCTGTTCTTATCTCCCACCCCATCTCTCCCCTCTTCTCCCCTCTCCCCCTTCCTTCTCACCTGCTTCTCCCCCTACTTCTTTCCCCTCTCCTCCTGCCTCCCACTAAGCCTGTCATCTCTCTCCCACCATCCCCACGCCTCCTCCTCCTCCTCCCCCCCCACTTTTGCCCCCT
>QEPC01003117.1:5119393-5143341 GCA_003113815.1 Sphenodon punctatus
AGTTGACTGCGTTGCTGCAATTTGCAGTGATTTTCGCAGAATCAGCCAATCCTCGCAGAATCAGCCAATCCTGACATGACCCGAGGGTAAACAGGCCCCTGGGAGTTGAACTGTGGGTGGGTGGGGTCTGAAGGCCCTATGTTTGCGTGAGGGAAGTGCTGAAATTCCAGAGGATCTGAGTTGTGTTTGATTAGCAAAGTTGTGATTCTATGTCAAACCTATTGCAAATTTGCTTCCCAGCATGGATAGTTATGCAAATCAAGTTAATTATGCAAATATTGATGCTCACAGTGAATTTGCAGAATTTGACTTCATTGGTTGCAGAATTTAAGATTTTTTGGTGCAGTCAACTCGGGTCCCTGGCTTTAGGCTATCTCTCAGCTCTGTTGAAACAGCGTCCGACATAACTTGGAGCAGCCCAGGGTATCTGCATGCTATTCTAGCGACAACAGCCAAGGATATTGAAAAGTGTTATGTACTCCAAGTTCAGTTCATTTCTGACCAAAAGGAGAATTGTTGAGTGGCTTTGCCTTATTGCAAAAAGGGTAGGTGAATGGCAAAGCAAGTCCAGAAGAGAAGTTGAAGATAAGCAGTTTAAAAAATGTCCATTAGGACCGTCTTTTCGCATACTCTTCACTTAGCCATGTTTTATCCCAACCCATAGCATAATCCCTTCCTTAGGTCCTTCCACAGGGTGTGCAGGTGGAGTGAGAGTATGGGTCTTTGGTTGTTTTTAGATGTGCATGAAATTTGCAGGTTACAACAATCTCCTGAGATCAAAAGGACTTCTCAGCATATGTGCAAGTCCTGTTCACATGTCCCCCTTCCCCATGGCATTTGAAAAAGTTACATGGTGCCTGTAAAGCTGCATTTTGGCAATGGCAATCGGGGCAGTTGGAGCATTCAACTGGTTTCAGTTCAATTCATTGGAGCAACTGAATGCTTTCAAAATGGCAATTGGAGCAAACGCCATCTTGCACGAGTGGTGTTTAGATGTTAATCCACGTCTCTAACACCCACATTTGGGAATGTGCATTCTGGAACCCTCGATATTAGTGGTTCCAGAAACCCGATCAAGATATGAAAGCTTCCATATAACACGCTCGAGAGTTGCTCACACATGAGTGTCAGGAGCCTCTCCCCGGTGCGGGGAGGGAGGCGCGGCTCTGAGGGACGCCTGAGAAACGTTCCTCCAGCGCGGGGCATAGCTCCGCCCCTGCAATACAGCTCTGCGCCGGCCGGCCCATCCCCGCTACAGGGGAGAGCCCCGCATACAATTACACAGGCCCCGCCCCGACGTAGCCAGCGCATTGCGGCGCGACGCACGCCGTAGGGGGCGGGGCCCAGATGCACACCTGATCACTGGCCTTTAAAAGAACCGGCGGGGCATGAGTTCCCCGCCGGTAATCGTGAGAGAAGCTGGCCCCCTTTGCCTTTGATCCTGCCTTGAGAGCTAAGTACCTGGTTGCTAATTGACTTGAATCTGGTGATTGTGGACTGTCTGCTGTTTCCTCTTGTGTTATTCCCATTCTGAGTTGTGTGGTGTTTGTTGTTGTGTATCCCTGACACCTTGGGGACCTTCCCTTTTACCCCTTCCCCCCCCCCTGGAAGTTAGGAGAATAGTCCTTGCCTCAGTATCAGGTGTTCCCTGGAGCAGGGCTTGGAGCCCACTCCCTGTTGTAGTGCCTGGGATAATCCCCACTTTCCTTCCTCCTCCTACCTTGCCCCTTTCCCCTACCTCACCCCTAGCCCTGAAGTCCCTGTTCCCCACACTGCCTCACAAAACCCCCACGTGGAACCACTGGTGGGGGATAGAACTTTCCTGGTTTGAGTACTTCCCGCGAAAGAGAAGCTTGAACTCTCCCTTATTGTTTGTCTTCCCCTCCTTGGTTGGCGTTACCTCTCTCCTCCCCTATGATGATAAGGGTTGCCTTGTAAATCACAAGGAAAGCCCACCTACTATCCTGAGGGGAATACCGGGAACCTCGTGTGTACCAAGAGAGAGTGATTGCCATCCTTATCTCCGTCCCCCCCTTTGTGACTCTTCCCTTATCTCCCTAAAGAGTCTGATAGAATTACCGGCACTTATTACCCTTCCCATGGAACCCCGAGACCCTTCCCAACAAATTCAAGAACTTATGCGTGCTGTTCAGAGTTTAACTATGGAAGTTCAGGACCTTAAAATACAAAATCAAGAGCTTCACGAACGCAACCAAATTTTGCAAGAAGCTATGGGGGCAACAGGGGGTGTGAGAGACGTTGATCCCACAGTCTCCTCATTTCCTACTAGTGGGGTATCCAGTCCAGCATATTCCTCTTTGGGACCCCGGGAACCTAAGGCCCCTAAACCTGATAAGTTCTATGGAGACAGACGAGCCTGTCAAGGGTTTTTGGCCCTGTGCCAACTGGTTTTTCAGACTCAACCCAGTACATATGGGTCTGATCAGATGAAGGTAGCCTATATTGCTGGGCTACTGGGAGGGGTGGCCCTGGATTGGGTTACTCCCTTACTAGCCCATAATGATCCCATTTTACAGAATTATGTGGCTTTTGTAGAACAATTTAAAAACCTTTTTGACTATCCACATCGAACCCGAGATGCAGAACATACAATTCTGCAAATCAAGCAAGGAAGATCCTCTCTCCTGGATTATATTACCCGCTTCCGCTGTGTGTCTTTTGATTTAAAATGGGGTGACGCATCATTACGAGCGTTATTCCGCCAAGGTTTATCAGACGATATTAAAGATCAATTAGCTGGAGCGGCGAGCTCTCCTACAACCCTAGAAGACTTAATTACCCTAACTATCCACATTGACGATAGGTTGTCAGAAAGAAGGCACGAACGACAGAGGGATCAGGGTAGAGGAGGGGGATACAGAAGCCCCCGAATCCCAATACCGCTTCCCATTCCGAGTAAAGAAAGCCAGAATGGAGAGCCTATGCAGATCGGAGCCGCTCGAGGACCCCTGAATCCCGCAGAACGTGAACGACGGCGCCTCCTTCATTTATGTTTCT
Source organism: Sphenodon punctatus (assembly GCA_003113815.1). Lineage (NCBI taxonomy): Eukaryota > Metazoa > Chordata > Lepidosauria > Sphenodontia > Sphenodontidae > Sphenodon > Sphenodon punctatus. Next base: position 5,122,412 of record QEPC01003117.1, read on the forward strand.
ATTGTGGAGACAAGACACATTTTTCACGTGAATGCCCCTTGAAATTGACACGTTTTCCTCAATCGGGAAACGACAAGGGCCGGGAGGGGCAGGGGGCCTCCCGGTAACTTCTTTGTCCCCTCTTTTTGGATTACCAAGGAACCTTCGACAGCTATTCGTACCCCTTTTAATTCACATCAACCCCACGACCTCTCGGGTCGTAAATACCTTGATAGATTCTGGGGCCTCTGGAAATTTCATGGATCTCACTTTTGCCAAGGCCTGTGGCCTCCCTTTTCAAATTAGACAACAAACAGAACTAATTCAAACCATTGATGGCTCTCCTATTTCGTCCGGCCCAGTATGTAATTGTACCCCTATATTAAGGTGTTGGATAGGAAAACACCAAGAAATGATCCAATTTGACCTTATCGCATCGCCCCTTTTTTCTGTGGTTCTAGGATTTCCTTGGTTACATCTTCATAACCCTACCATTGACTGGGCACACCGAGGGGTACTATTTAAATCCTCCCATTGTGCAACAAACTGTTGTTTCTCCCTCCCTGTACCAACAAGGGCAATACCCTTAGTATCTACTTCAAACACCCCCCAACTTCCTGCAGTATACCAACCCTTTCAGAATGTCTTTAGTGAACAAGAAGCTGCAGAATTGCCCCCTCATAGACCATATGATTGTCCTATTGAACTTCTTCCTGGGGCTGAACCCCCTTACGGGCGAATTTATAACCTAACCCCAGGAGAAACCAACACCTTACGACAATACATCAAAGACAATTTAGAAAAAGGTTTTATCAGGCATTCATCATCTCCTGCGGGAGCCCCCCTCTTTTTTGTTCCCAAGAAAGAAGGCGATCTACGCCCCTGCATAGATTATCGGGGTTTAAATAGCCTCACTATTAAGAATCGATACCCCTTACCCCTTATACCTGAGCTACTAGGGAAGTTACAAGGAGCCCGGATATTTACCAAGCTAGACCTTAGAGGGGCTTATAACCTTGTGCGTATTAAACAGGGTGATGAATGGAAAACAGCATTTCGCACCCGATTTGGGCATTTCGAATATTTAGTAATGCCCTATGGACTTGTAAATGCTCCAGCCACATTTCAACATTTTATAAACGATATTTTTCGTGATTTATTGGATACTTTTCTTGTAGTTTATCTAGATGATATATTAATCTTCTCACGGAATATTACAGACCATGTAACGCATGTTCAAACTGTTCTTCAACGATTACAAGAACAAAGATTATATTGTAAAATAGAAAAATGCCTATTTCACGTAACGGTGGTACCCTTTTTAGGATTTATCGTTTCCGCTCAGGGAATCCAAATGGATCCCAGTAAGGTTTCCGCTATTCACAGATGGCCAGCCCCCTCTTCTGTTAAAGCACTACAACGGTTCCTTGGAAGTACTAATTACTACCGTCAATATATCAATGAATATGCCCGAACCACCGCACCCCTAACTCAACTATTGAAGAAGGGGGCGGTTTATAGGTGGCTGGAACCTCAGCAACATGCTTTTCTACGCTTAAAACAAGCATTCATAACAGCTCCCCTTCTTCAACACCCAGATGTTACTCAACCATTTGTGGTTGAAGCAGATGCCTCCGACAAGGCCTTAGGGGCTGTCCTCACCCAAAAGATTGACAACCAACAACCAAGATTACCTTGTGCATATTATTCCCGTCAACTTACCCCGGCTGAACGGAACTATACGATTCTAGACAAAGAACTCTTAGCAATAAAGGCAGCTTTTGAAGCCTGGAGACACCTCCTAGAAGGAGGACCTTTCCCTATTCTCGTATTAACGGACCATAAAAACTTAACGTATCTTCAAACAGCCCGAATTACGAACGGACGACATGCGAGATGGGCATTATTCTTTGCCCGTTTTTGGTTCAAGGTCCAATACCGACCAGGACCAGAAAACACGATGGCAGACGCCCTTTCTCGATGTGAAGAACTCGCCAATACCCCGAATCCAACCCCAGAACCTGTACTATCACCAAGAGTTTTTGCAGCCACCCTTCCGTCAATCAATGAATTGCAACAGGAAACCAAGCAAGCTACCCCAAATCTTCGATATTCCCTTCAAGATGGACTACAATACCATAAAGGGCTAATAGTAGTCCCACCTCGATGTCGCCCGCAGATATTGTGGGCTTCTCATGATTCTCCTTTGGCAGGACACCCTGGAATACGGCGTACCCTGGCTCTTGTTCAACGAACTTTCTGGTGGCCACAAGTTCATAAAGAGGTTGAGAAATATGTCAGGGGTTGCTCCACTTGCGCTCGAACAAAAACCCCTCGACATCTTCCAGTGGGCCTGTTACAACTAACATCGATCCCAACCCGTCCGTGGCAACGAGTAGCCATGGACTTTATTGTTGGACTTCCTCCTTCTGAACATTGTACAACTATTTTTGTTATCGTGGATTATTTCACAAAGATGGGACACTTTATACCATGTCTAGGATTACCCACAGCCAAGAAAACCGCAGAACTTGTAATAAAGGAAATTGTTCGACTTCATGGCACCCCCCGAGAAATTACCTCCGATCGAGGACCTCAGTTCACTTCACGATTTTGGAAAGCCTTTTGCACTCTCTTAGGAATAAAGATTCAAACAACCACCGCATATCATCCCCAAGCCAACGGCCAAGTAGAACGTATCAACCAACATATAGAACAATACCTTCGCTGTTTCTGTAATTTTTTACAAGATGATTGGATTCAACATCTTCCCTTAGCAGAATTTACATATAACAATGGACCAAACACCTCCCTCGGAAACTCCCCCTTTTTTGTTTCATATGCCTTTCACCCTGACATGGGACTTCCAAGGTTACCGACAACCAAAGTCCCAGCTGCTGGAGACTTAGCCCGCCAGATTAAGCTTATTCAAAGAAAAGCTCACCAATTTCTACAACAATCACGCCAACGATATAAGAAATTTGCTGATAAAACACGCCTTCAGGGACCTCCCCTGCGCGTCGGCGACCTTGTCTGGGTACGACGGAAGAACTACCCTTCCCTTCGTCCCTCCGCTAAACTTGATGATGTATTCATGGGACCTTTTCCCATCCGCAGAAAGCTCAATGATGTCACGTATACCCTGGCCTTCCCACCCCATTTTCGCATTCACCCCTCCTTTCACGTTTCCATGCTGAAAAAAGCTGACCCTCCCCTATACCCAAGCCAACAACCGCCCCCCCCTCCCACGTTTCTTCGCCAGGGGGTTCCCGAGTACGAAGTCCGTGCTATCATGGATTCACGTTTTATTGGCAACCGCCTCCATTATCTTGTCGACTGGAAGCACTTTGGTATTGCTGAGCGCTCCTGGGAACCTGCCGCTAACCTTCATGCCCCCCGCCTTATTCTCTCTTTTCATCGTCGCCACCCCTCCCGCCCCGGTCTCCGCTCCCTGGTTGGGGGTGGACGGGGCGCTGGACGGGGGGGTACTGTCAGGAGCCTCTCCCCGGTGCGGGGAGGGAGGCACGGCTCTGAGGGACGCCTGAGAAACGTTCCTCCGGCGCGGGGCATAGCTCCGCCCCTGCAATACAGCTCTGCGCCGGCCGGCCCATCCCCGCTACAGGGGAGAGCCCCGCATACAATTACACAGGCCCCGCCCCGACGTAGCCAGCGCATTGCGGCACGACGCACGCCATAGGGGGCGGGGCCTAGATGAACACCTGGTCACTGGCCTTTAAAAGAACCGGCGGGGCATGAGTTCCCCGCCGGTAATCGTGAGAGAAGCTGGCCCCCTTTGTCTTTGACCCTGCCTTGAAAGCTAAGTACCTGGTTGCTAATTAAGTGAATCTGGTGATTGTAGACTGTATGTTATTTCCTCTTGTGTTCCTCCCATTCTGATTTGTGCAGTGTTTGTGACTGTGTGTATTCCTGACACCTTGGTTACCTTCCCCTTTTCCCTTACCCCCCTGGAAGTTAGGAGAACAGCCCTAAGCCTCAGTTTCGGGTGTTCCCTTGAGCAGAGCTTGGAGCCCGCTCCCTTTTCCATTGCCTGGGATAACCCCCACTTCCCTGCCTCCTCCTACCTTACCCCTTCCCCTACCTCACCCCGAGCCCTGAATTCCCCGCTCCCCGCACTGCCTCACAAGATCCCCACTTGGACCCACTGGTGGGGGACAGAACTTTACTGGTTTGAGTGCTTCCCGCGAGAGAGAAGCTTGAATCCCCCCTTATTGTTTGTCTTCCCCTCCTTGGTTGGCATTACCTCTCTCCTCCCCTATGATGATAAGGGTTGCCTTGTAAATAGCAAGGAAAGCCCACCTACTATCCTGAGGGGAATACCGGGAGCCTCGTTATTACTAAGAGAGAGTGATTGCCACCCTTGCCTCCGTCCCCCCCTCGGTGACTCTTCCCTTATCTCCCTAAAGAGCCTGATAATGAGTAGGCACAAATTTTAATCGTGGTTTTAATTGCCTGATCGCTGGAGTGTTGTCACCTCTAAAACCACCCTTTGTCTACTACCTGCATAAAAAATGGTGCCATTGTACCTTTTTTTTTCTTTCCTTCCCATCCTTATATCTATATCTTACTTCCTTTTCAGAGTAGAACCATGTTTACATTCACATGTGTTTTCCTATACATTATAAAATTAAGAACATAAGAAGTGCCATACTGGGTCAGACCAATGGAATTCTCCATTTTCAGCAGTGGCCCACTTCGGAGAAGTACACAACAAGCCACTATAGAGTGATCTATTTCCTCCTGATCGCACCCAGCCCCTGATTCTTCATGGTCTTATCTCCTGTCCAACTTGACTACTAATCTTTATGGACTTATCCTCTAAGAACTTATCCAATCCTCTTTCGACCCCTGTTGGCCTTTGTGATACCTTGAAATGAATTTCGCAAGTTAATTGTACACTGAGTGAAAAAGTACTTCCCTTCATTGTTTTAAATCTGCTGCCAGTTAAGTCAATGCTGCTTTATATGAGTAGAACTTGCCTGGAAGAAACCAGTTTCCAGTTAGTATTAACAAAAGTACGAACTCTCAATACTACATGGGCGGAGTGAACCTTAAATATAGAGCAAATTGAACTGGCGGATATGGTGGTGTTGAAATAATAATGTAATAGCACTGCAGAAAATCCCAGTAGAACAGAAGTGTTCAGACTATTTTTAAAATATATATATATATTTTATTACTTCAGACTAAGCAGTGAAAATGGGGTAAATGAGGGCAATACCATAATTATGTTTAATGGAATTCTCTCCATGTCTTTAAAATATTGTTAGATAATTTTAATTCTTCACATGCAGTGCTATATTAATGTATGAAGAATGTTCTCATTGCAACACTGGCCTAGAGTTCATATGTAATGTGTGAGTGAGTAGACCGTACTTACTTGGAAATGTGAGAAAATACTGTTACTGAGGGAAAGTGTTTCTTCGTCTCAGCATGCAGAGAGAGATTCAGCGACACATTTTTATGTAGCTGCACTTCACTTTCGTTTCCTCAGCATTGGATAGAATGGGCAAAAAATGGGGAATGTGGTACAAATACAATGTTTCTGTTTTAAAGCAAAGTAGTCCGAAGCAAAGTAATTAAATAAAATAAGCACAAATACAATATAATGTAGGTACAAGCACTACAGAAAACATCAAATACCAAGAGAAATAGTTTCTTTGTTTTGTCAATAGTTCCTCCTTCCTTCTCAGCAGTGAAGAGATCCTTTGTTCTGATGAAAAGCTAACAAACGCCTATGTGGAAGATATTCCACCTCTCCCTGGATGCAAAGGCAAAGAGCACCTACCTATACACCTAGCAAGGTTGCTGGCATCTGCTGTATACATGGGCCAGTAGTGGAAGGAGCCCATTGACGGGCTGGTACATCAAGTGCAAGTCCACAGCCAGACTCTGGCAAGTGGATGTGTTCAGGGTGGAGGATGAAGATTTGGGGAGGGCAAGTATTAGATGTATATCACATTACAAAAATACAATGGTATATCTCCTTTTATATATGAATGTTTGTCAGAATCAGGTCAGGAGTTTGTAGAAGCAAGGGGCCCAATTATCCCGTCAGTGATGTGTGAGTGACTGATGGTATTTTGAGCTTGAGAAGTTTGGATAATTAGGATAAGGTTTCAGTTAAGCATCCCAGAGTTTAGATCGTTATCTAAGCCAAACCTCTGAACCCTCCAAGGATTACCCATCTCTATCATTAATCCTGTTGCAATCTCAACACCTGTACAGGCCCTCAGCCGGTTTACAGTCCCTCACCCATCAGAAATGTCACTCTTTCACCCTGTAATTTGTGTGTGTTCGTTAAAAACAATCCACGTCAATTCTGAACATGACTTTCTGTGTAGGCTTATTTCAGGGTTAAGGTTAGATGGCAAGATAACTCCCAAGTCATCATGCTTATTACGGGAAGGAACATGAAATTTTGCTTTGTAAACACTATTTGTCAGATCCTGTAAACTGCCAATGAGATACACCCTGAGAGTACTTCTGTAGCAAATTGCAAAAAGCCCCATGATCTTATGAACGTTTAATGATGATTCTGGTTTTCTGTGATTTTTCTTTTTCTTCTTCAGCACGTTTATTAATATTCACATCAGTGATCTGAAAAGGGAATAAAGAATGAGGTGATCAGATCTACAGATGACACAAAGTAATTCAAGATAGTTAAGACTGAGGTTGACGGTGAGACGTGACAGGAGGATTTTGCACAACTGGCCAACTGGGCGAATGTTGACAAGTGTGAAGTGATGTATGTAGGAAAAAAATAAGCCTAACTATAAACGGATACGATGCCATTCAGAAAAAGGATCTTTGAAGTCATTGGTTGCTTTTAGATGGATGGTTGTCCCAGTGCTGGGTATGCCAGCCCACTTCACTCCAGAGCTGGTCACTCCGATCAAAAGCACCCCGCCAGATGTGGGAGCAGAGCAGGCTGTGCCTGTTCTGGGGCAGCCCTGCTTGTGGCTCTCCAGAACATTCAGATTTCAGATTTATTATTAGAGCGTAGTCATAGGCCATTGCTCAAGTAGACAGCATAATACAAAACATAAATACAGTTTCATCAAATACCAAAAGAAAAAAAAAAACACAAACCCCTGTATAAATCCTAAAAGTTGAGTTAGTTACCAGACACCCAAATATAAGCATTGTCTGGGCTTGCCACAACAAACGGCTAAAATATACCCACATGACCACGGACTGAGGACCTGCACACAGGATCAACTGCCAAGAGCTCCTCGAGAATTGAGGCCCCTCTTATCGGGAAGCCCATTTGATTCTTGACTACACCATGGTTGGCCAACCCAGGGCTTGGAACAATCGGGCATTGGGTCTGAGGCATCGACATTACAAGTGGGGAAACATTGGAAGATGGGCAAGCTTTAGGGACTGTAGCTAAGACTGGGCTAACGACTTGTGACCTTACCAGAGTCTGAGAAGCTAATACCATGGGAGAATGCCTCCCTGGACCAGTTAAAACAGGCACTAGAATGACAATAATCCGGCTTGGTTAAAACCGGAGCCCCCATCAGAATGGACCCACAATCCGAAACTGGAGTGGAAGCAGAACCAAGAAGAACTTCAGTTTGGGGTAGGTTTTTTTCCCCATGACCACCCAAGGTATCCTGTGTGTTCCCTGCATTCCTATGTTGCTGGGGGGAACCGGGGTATTCCACCCAAGGGGCTGGGGTTTTAGACAATACTTGCGGCACAAGTGGCAAAATTCCCTTCTTAACAAAGAGGTTTGCCAGATAAACCCCCCAGAGACTGAAGTGATAAGCATTAGACAATAACCACTCTACTGTGGCAGGTGAACGAAAATAAATAACTAAACACTGGACGCTCACCCTGGCTGGCAAATAATAAAAACGGACTATGTTAGACGATAAAAAAGAACAACCCAAGATGGTAGATATATGACGAGCAATCCACAGTTTCGTGTTCCAGGGAGGAAATACTCCAGATGATAGTGGGTAAACTGTAATGGACAATGCATCAGTTACTGGAACAATTGCCCAGTCATCTTTGGTAGTCGGGGATAAAGCCCTGGGGCAGGTTAACCCACACAAAGGAGTGGTCTGGGTTGCCCGGTCCACTTGCTGATGGTCCATAGCAGACCTTTGCCCTCTCAATTCTTCAACACAGTCCCAAATCCTGCTCGTCTGCTGTTGGAGGGCATGGAGTGTGGTGGCCATCCCATCAACTCGCTCCAAAATTGCCCTATAGGCTTCTGCCTGCAAAGGGCAGTCACTGGCTTGGACCCAAGTCTCCTGGGTCACTGGGATGGCAGCCTCCGGGTTGGAAATAGATCCCCCACAACCAGTGGAAGCTCCCATCCTTCCCAGAGGCCCACCTGGGGAGAGCTTCCTCTCCCTCGACTGGGGAGGATTTGAGGTACCATAAACCTCCTGAAGGCCTGGAGCAACAGTTCTGGGGCTGATTGAGGTACCAGCTAGCACCTCAAGAGATCCCCCCCTTCCCAAAGTAACCTGGCCAGGTGGCCTCCATGTCCCCCTAATCTCCATATTCTCCCTACCCTGATTCAAAGAAGAAGGCAAAGACGTATCAAGGGCAAAGGGCGGTTCCAAAGCTAAATCCCCTTGCCCGCCTGGCCGAAAATCCGAGCCAGAGTGTATCCCTTCCACCACCAGAGTAGATGGAGACTGAAGCTCCATCTCATCTGGTAAATCGTGAAAAGGGGGATTTCTATCTCCAGGTAAAGAAGCCTGGGGATCCGGAACAACCTGAGGGCGTCCCCGGGCTTTAGCAGCCATGGCCAGCCATCTCTCTCCCTGCTGCTTGAAGGCCCGAGCACACTCCAGCAGCGAGGGGTCCGAGAAGGCTGGCCTAGCTGGGCTTGACAACCCTAGGCCATCTCCAGAGGTCCCTACCCCCTCACTCCCAAAACCCAACAGGGAGGGAGATGAAATACCCATATCAAAAGCCAAGGGAGCCCATCCCTTGCCTAGCTTGTCCAATGGGGAACTCGGGAGTTGACACGAGCACCCATCCGGCTTAGGCTTAGAGGAGGCTGCCGAGGCAAAGCGCTCAGGCAGTTGTTGCTGCCTGGCCCTGTTCCTAGTGGTAACCCCCTGTGCCTTACCCTTCCTGGTCATTGGGCCCTAAAAATAAATCCCTGCAAAAAAGATAATAAAAAGACCCCAACCAAATACAAATACAAAATATGGCATAAAATATAAAATATAATAATTTATTTTATAGATTTGTATCCCGCCCCCTCCTGCAATGCAGCTCGGGGCGGCTAACAGCAATGATAAAAAACAATTTAAAACAGTTAAAAATATAAATATAAAATTATTTTAATAAATTATAATAAACCTCTGCAATCTCACCCCTAAGCCCAAACACTGCCTCCTTCACACGAGACCAACAGCAAGTCAGGCGCCCTAGCCCGTCCAGCGCCTAAGGCCACACGCACAAGGGCACGCCCTTGCGCACGCAGCCCTTAGGCGCGCGGCCCTGATGCACGCCTCCGGCGCTGCCGGGCAGCGTAAAGGTTTAAATCAGCCGGCGAGGTAGCTCCTCCCCTCTCACAGCTGATCCCGTTGCCGATTCACCTGGGCTCTTGGCGATCGCGGTAGTGGCGGGGTTCCTCTAGGGTCAAGCTCTGGACCCAATGACTCCCTCCCAGAAGGGCTGTGGTCAGTGAAGCCCGGGAACAGCAAGGTTAGGCAGAGGGGCGGGTGGGGGCTCCACCTACACCGGGCAGCGTGAAGGTTTAAATCAGCCGACGAGGTAGCTCCTCCCCTCTCACAGCTGATCCCGTTGCCGATTCACCTGGGCTCTTGGCGATCGCGGTAGTGGCGGGGTTCCTCTAGGGTCAAGCTCTGGACCCAATGACTCCCTCCCAGAAGGGCTGTGGTCAGTGAAGCCCGGGAACAGCAAGGTTAGGCAGAGGGGCGGGTGGGGGCTCCACCTACACCGGGCAGCGTGAAGGTTTAAATCAGCCGACGAGGTAGCTCCTCCCCTCTCACAGCTGATCCCGTTGCCGATTCACCTGGGCTCTTGGCGATCGCGGTAGTGGCAGGGTTCCTCTAGGGTCAAGCTCTGGACCCGATGACTCCCTCCCAGAAGGGCTGTGGTCAGTGAAGCCCGGGAACAGCAAGGTTAAGCAGAGGGCCGGGCGGGGGCTCCCTCCAGAACATTCTGAAGCACCACCTGCGGAGCCAAAATGGAGCTGCTGTTTGTCTGCTCAGCGAACTCACACTGCAGCTCCGCCTTTACCAGCCTGTTGCCCTGGGCAACATCATAGAGTTGCAAGCGACAGCCTAGAGAGTTGGGAAATTCACCCACAATGCTATGGTGCGGGGGGAGGGACACTGTATAGGTAGACTGCGGGCCGGGGAAACCATTGGATCTGCCTAAAATGGACCCCGGTAGGGCTGCAAATGGGTAATGCAGGGGTGCACCCCTAGAGCAGCTCCAGGGGGTAGGCAGGCTCTGCATCAATCTGTTTGCACCCATTGTGGACAGTTCATTGAAAACATCAACTCAGTGTGTGGTAGTGGTCAAAAAGGCTAACAAAAATGTCTGGAATTATTCAAAAAGGAATAGACAATAAAACAGGAAATATCATAATGTCACTGTATAAATCTATAGTGTGGCTGCATCTGTAGGACTGTGTGCAGGTCTGGTCACCCAACCCCATCTCAAAAAATACAGTAGAACTGGAAAAGGTGCAGAGAGAGAGGCTACAGAAATTATCAAGAATATGAAATAGCTCCTGTATGAGGAGAGACGTAATCGGTTAGGTTTCTTCTGCCTGGAGAAGAGATGATTGAGAGGGGATATGATCGAGGTTTGCAAAATCATGAGTGGCATGGAACAAATAAATAGGGAGCAGTTATTTACCCCCTCAAACAATACTAGAACAAACTTGTAGCAGATTTAAAACAAACGAAAGGAAGTACTTTTCTCTCTTTCTCTGTGTGTATGTGTAATATATATATTTTATATATAAAAATTAGGCCAATATTAACAAACAACATCTGATTATATCTTTTCCCATTCATCAAGTATTACTAACAAAAATATTATTTTATTTTTTAAAAAGAACATTTTCTACAAAAGAACGTAGAGGCTGGAGTTAAAGGATGATAGTATATCTCTCTATTGGAGAGTGGGAATCCTCTAAGTTGACCCCTTCCAGCATTCGAGAAATTTACAGATCAATCTAAGCTACTGTTAAGGGCACCAGAAGATACTTTGAACATAACTGATCATGGGATCATGGACAGGGGTCCATCGTTTCTTGGAATATTTCAGGCTGTAAAGGAAAATTACAAGCTCGTGACTGGTTGGACTTTTTGGCACTTTATAATGTGGTTGCCCTGCAAGAAACATGGCTATTGCAGGAGGAGACCATACAAATTCCAGGCTTCTGGAATAGCACAGGGGGTTAATAAACTTAAGGGGAAAGGAAGACCTTCTGGAGGGCTTGCATTTTTAATAGCCGATAAGCACTCGCAATTTTGGCAAACCCTGTCCTCTCCCTGTAAGGAAGTTTTGGTTGCTCTGGGGAGCTTAGCCCCAGAGATGCAGTTGGTACTGGTGAATGTTTATATCCCCCCAACCTCCTCTCCTTTCTACGATCTTAACATCTGGACCAAATTAGAGAGCCTTCTTCAGAGGCTGGGAGAGGAGTTCCCTCAGGCCAAATTAATCGTGATGGGAGACTGGAATGCAAGAATAGGAGGTGAGAGTGTCTATGAAGTTAAATTTTGGTCACTACTTAATTTGACAGCAGTATCACAAGATCCTTCCAAATTCTGGGCATTATCTAATCAATTCTGCAGAGGTAGGTCTGAACGTAGAAATAATTATATTAAGAACGATACATGGGTGGAGTTTTTTAAGACCCTTTATGAGGATCCACTGACTGACTTGGCGGAAATCTGGATGCATATGGAAAATTATGTGCAGGAGAGTAATAGCTTTGAATCTATGGTAGTGGAGCAAGAAATGTATGTAGCCATCACCAAACTAAAGTCCAACAAAGCACCTGGAGAAGACTTTATTATAGCAGAAGTATTTAAGTCTAACCCGCACTGATGGGCTGCTCTTTTAGCAAAAAAAATTTCAGCTATTAATGCAACTAAGCAGATCTCATCAGAGTGGAGTAAGAGTATTATTATCTCATTTTTCAAGAAAGGTAACCCTAGGGATTCCTGGTCGCCACAGCCGCCCAATAAGTCTTCTCCCAGTATTGGGGAAACTGTATGCAAGAATTCTGCTGGACTGACTTCAAACTTGGTCCAGTGTAAATAACCTAATCCCAGCTGAGCAGTTTGGGTTTAAACCCAAATGCTCAGTGATAGATAACTGTTTTCTTCTGGTGCACCTGGCTAATAAATATGTAACCATCCAACGTGCCAAGATTTATCTTGCCTTTGTGGACCTGAAGAAAGCCTTCGACTCTATACCTAGGACTAAACTTTGGCTAAAATTGATCGCTATGGGAATAAATAAAGATCTACTGACCTTGATCATATATCTTCATACTGGTAATGAAGCCAAAGTCAGAACTGACAGTAGTGGTAAATATACACACCAATTTCCCATCCAGAAAGGGGTTCACCAGGGATGCTTATTAGCCCCCCTGCTCTTCAACCTGTACTTGAGCAATTTGGTCAATTTCCTTACACAATGGGTGTTTTCAGACGTTAAGGGGCCCGTTGGCCCCGTACTGAAAATACCCTATCCATTCCCCGCCGGGATGACCCCGTCACACCGTATCAGAAGGCGGGGAAAATGGGAGGGGGCGGGGCCGCGCCGCGCAACGTGCGGCCACACGGCCCCGCCCCCTCCACGCGCCCCGCCACCCGCCCTCTGGGGAGACGGGCGGGTGGCGGGGCGATGAGGCCACCGCGTCGGGCCGGATTCACCACAGCCCAGGATCCCGCCGGTGATCCCGGGCCATGGCGCCCAACCAGACGTGACGCTGGGGTTCACCCCGGCGTGGAATTACATTCAAAACGCAATGGCCTCCAGCCCCACCACTTCGACCGCTCGCGTGGTGAATGTAATTCCACGCCGTGGTAACATCTGGGGGGGGAACATTCGTTCCCCCCAACAGACATTCCGGAATCACAGCGACCACCGGGAATTGTCCATGGTTGACTGTGATCTCGTAACGTATGAAATCACCCAATGTGTACATGATGTACCTAAGGTAGATAACTGCCCCCTGATGATAATGGGTATTTTCAGACGTTACGAGATGACAGTGAACCACAGTGAACCATGGTCAATCCTGCGGCGGGGCCAAAGCACCCCGAACGTCTGTTCAGTGGCCGCCAGATCTTCACCACAGTCAATACCCACCTGGGGTCAATATTAACCACGCTTCCGGACCTCCAGCCTGGACCAGGGCCGTTTGCGTGGTCAAAGCAATTCCCGCCCATGATCAGTAGGGGCTCCACGTCTGTCTCCTGACCACAGCCCGGAATCAGTGCCGCTGGTTCTGGGCCGTGGTCAATGCCACGGGGAGGCGGCACTGTGGCCACATTGGCCGCGGCGCCTGCCTGTCTCCCGAAGGGCAGGCGGCCAGGGAGCATGGGGGGTGGGGCTGTGTGGCCTCACGTTGCGCAGTGAAGCCCCCCCCCCAGATTCCCCGCTGGAATCGGCTGGCACATTTGTTGGCCGCGACGGCGGGATTCCAGCAGGGAATCTTTGGGGTGATTCCGTGATGGGGCGAGTGCCACCCCAGCACATCTGAAAAAATGATGTATGCCGATCTTGTTTTGATTTCGCAAACAAGGAGAGGGTTAAGCAAACTTATGAACTCCCTGGAGGATTATTGTGATACCAATGGGCTGGATATTAACTACTCTAAATCCCAGGTGCTCATTTTGGGTAGGAGGGTGAAGCAGTATGTTTGGAAGACCCGGAAAGGTCAGTTTGGCCAGGTTGGCTCTTTGGTATATCTGGGAATGGTTTTTACAAAGAATCTCTCCTGGAACCCACATGCTCTTGGTCAGAGGAAGAAGGCAGATCTGGTAGGCAAACGTATTTTGAATATGGTAAGGAGCTCAAAGATCGTACGGACCTCCAAAATATATAGGGCAAAAATGCAATCAATTCTCCTGTATGGTATGGAACTATTGCCAGCGGACTGCAGAGAGAGGTTGGAGGTCCCACAGAACCAGTTTCTGAGGGGCCTTCTAGGTACCTCCCAAGCAATACTGGGAGCTACTGTCAAAGCAGAACTGGGGATATTTTAAATCAAGTCCCTAGGTAAGATAGCTCATTTAAGATATTGGCTAAAGCTCATCAGCCAAAGAGAAGGTACTCTGCTGTATTATGCCCTGAAGGAGGAACTGGAGTTTAGTGATGTGCCCAGTTATACCTGGATAGCGCAGGTTTTTGACAATCTGGCTGAATTAGGACTGTCCAGCCAGGCAGTTAATGGGTTATCACCCACCCAACAGAAAGACCCTCTGCGATCCAGAGTGCTGGACATTGTCCGACAGGAAGATCTGGCAAAACTCCATAAGTGGAAGGCAGATGGTTAATATCGATTAAAAATCCGTTTTGCCTGGAGCGTTACTTAGAAGTTATTCCCTCACGAGAGTTACGTAGAACCTTTACAAGGATGAGATTTCATTTATTGGAGACAGCTGTGACTTATGGGAGATATAATCTCATCCCAAAAGAATCGTGCCTCTGTCCTTGCGGCTGTGGCGACCAGGAATCCCTCAACCATGTTCTACTTAACTGCTCTATTTATAACAATTTGCGGGATGCATGGATTACTTCCACACCTGGGTGGAAGAGTTCTTTACCACCTACGCAGAAAATGGTTATACTCCTGCATCCCCAGGAAGATGAATCCTATATTCTTATAGTGATTTATATCCAGTTAATTTCTAGGGAAAGGAAGCAGAGGTTGGCTATTCTGGGATCTGTGAAGAAATAGTTCCCCTCAAAATTTGACAGTTGGGGAGACTGATTTAGAATCCACCCATAACTCTACCCTTAAAGACGGGAATAAAGCTAGTAAAGGCGAACACTGAAAGTGTTAGGAAGGCATGACATCTTTAAGAGATACTTTGCAAAGACCCTAAAGTACATAACACGGACTAGGATATACAGATGTAGACAACTGTCCATGGCTAAGAGAGAGGGTACTTTATATAATGCAGGACCTGAAGGATAACAGGTATTGGAATTTAGGCTCAAGGCCCATAATAAGGTAATAATATGTGTGCCTATTGCATATAACCCCCCTGATATGTTATGCTGACGATAGGCTAAGTGAAGGCCACTGCCAACAAATAACAAACTGTCAATTTATAAGTCGCATTAGATTAAATTCTTTAAAGTGGAATATTATAGAATATCAACTGTGTAAGAAGAACTATCTTGTATTTCCTTATGGTGGAACTGATCAGTGTAATGTATAGATAGAGATTGGTAATGAGAGTATGCGGGAATAAATACTTTCTACTGAATGGGTCAATTGACCAGAAAGAATATATGTAATCCCGCGTGTCTGAACTGACTGGAATATCTTGTGTTGGCTCTTACGGCCTTTCTGCCCTATAGACATTTTGATGTCCTTACTTTCTGGGTCTGCTGCAAGTATGATTAACCTCTCATGCTTGTTCTTCGTATTTTGGTTTTATTGAAATTTTTGTTGTATCATTATTATTACTTTGTTTTTTTTATTATTGTGAATCCTTCTTATTTGTTGTATCATTATTATTACTTACTTTGGGCCATGGCGGAAGCTAGTGCTGTAATAAACTATTACTTACTACAAAAGAACGTAAGTTTTTCTCCTTTTCCAAGTAACAATATTACCAATAGCTAGTGTTCAATATTTTGGGCCTAATCTATGGGTGATTTCAGACGTGATGAATCCAAGATTCACCACGCCTGAACCACACTCAAATGAGGCCCGCGTTTTGACTGTGGTGAACGTCTGTTTGCTACCCGCCAGATGTTCACCACAGTCAAACGCAGAACGTGTTTGCATTCACCACACTTCTGGACCCGAGGACGTGAGCGGGTCCAGAAGTGTGGTGAATGGCCACCATGGCAGGGGTAAATGAAACATAACGTCTGTTCACTCATCCGTGCTAGTGGTGGAATCCATTTCGTCCCCCCCCCCCGAACACGGTGGCGAGGGCGGCTGGATTGGCAGCCCTCGCTGCCCGTCCGGTGGGGGGAGGGCCATTGTGCAACGCAGGGGGCGGGGTCATGCGGCAGCACACTGCGCCTCCCGGCCCGCCCCCTCCGGGAGCTGTGGTTCTCCCTCAGGCATTACACCGGGCCCCATTCACCACGGGATGTGGTTCGCCAGGCCCCGCAGCCCGGGGTGGAGCGACGCACATTTGTTGGTGCGCCCGTTCACCCCGGGCCGTGGTCCGAACCACCCCACAGCCCATGGTGAATGGGGCCCAGCTTAATGTCTGAAATCACCCTTTGATTACATAATGAAAATTTCTGGAAATAACTCTTGGCTTTGATCAGTCTCCTGATCTATAGCTATTGCTAGCAAAACATGATGATTTCAACAGCGATGCTATGGCTTGTGTATAAATAGAAAGAAGACTTGTCTCGGCAGTGGTAGGAGGCATAGAGGAAGTATATTATTATTATGTGCTGATCTTAAGCTATGTATTCTTAGAATGCAAAATGAGCATTGAACATGAAAGGCTTTCTAATCCAGAGACATTTGAAAGGTCAGATTAATTAATGGTTGTCTGATTTTAGCCCTGGAGCGGTCTGTAAAGAGTTTGTTTGTTTTATATTTATACATAGCTGAACCAAGACATTTCTCAAAGGGCAACTCGTTTATGTAAAGCTATGATATTTACGGTGGTGGTGGATGATAACAAGTTTGAATTTGAGACATTATTTTCCCAATCTTGTTCTAAACTGCTGCTTCCAAAAAAATAAATGGGCAGGATACCTGAAGCCTCAAGTTGTGTCGTGGTACTGATGGCAGTCTAGGCATTATCTTCCACTAGAAATGTTTTGGGAAAACCAGTGGTAGTAGCTCATCAGGAAAAAAAATGTGCCCTGTGGATATAAATTAGTTCTGGTATCATCTGCTGATGGTTTAAGAGAAAACACCACCATAAGGGATGGGAATGTTGGTTCCGGGCTGTTACGGTTTAATCCAAAATGAAACAGAAATTGCCCCCTGTCCCCAGTTACAGATCCCATGTCAGCTCTGTATTTGGCAACAGACTGGCTCTGAGATGTAAAGGAGAGAAAGAACGTAAGTGCCATACTGGGTCAGACCAACGGTCCATCAAGCCCAGCATCCTGTCTCCAACAGTGACTAATCTCAGTTGCTTCAATTGCTTGAGAGAAGTACCCAACCGGTTCCAATGGGGCGATCCATTCTCTGTTGTTCACTCTCAGCTCCTGACCGTCAGAAATTACATCCCCCAAACCTACTTGGCTTAATAGCTGTTGATTGACTTATCCTCCAAGAAATTATCCCATCATTTTTTAAACTCAGATATGCTACCTACTGGCCTTGACCACATCCTCTGGCAACAAATTCCACACATGTTAATTGTGCACTGAGTGAAAAAATGCTTTATTTTATTTGTTTTAAATCTGTTGCCGGTTAGTTTTATGGAGTGTCCCCTAGTTCTAGTACTATTTGAGAGGGTAAATAACTCCCTATTTACTTATTCCACTCCAGTCTTGATTTTTATAAGCTTCTATCATATCCCCTCTGTCGTCTCTTCTCCAAGCTGAAGAGCCCCAACCTATCAAGCCTCTCCTCATACAGAAGTAATTCAGTACCCTTTATCATCTTTGTTGCCCAGCCCTTCTCTGTACCTTTTCCAGATCTATTATATCTTTTTTGACATGTGGAAACCAGAACTACACACAATATTCAAGCTGCGATCACACCATAGAGTCATTATGATGTTTTCTGATTTGTTTGTTTTTTATCCCTTTCCAAATAATTCCTAACATTCTGTGAGCTGAAGATTTCAGTGTAGACTCCGAGATCCTTTTCCTGCATGCTAACTCCTAGTTTAGTACTCAGCATCATGTACATATACTTTGGATTATTTTTCTCTATGTGCATCACTTTGCACTTGTCAACATTAAATTTCATCTGCCATTCAGTTGCTCGGTCTAACAAGATCTTCTTGCAATTCCTCACAATCTGTTCGGGCTTTAACTACCTTGAATAACTTTGTGTCGTCTGCAGTTAGGACTGAAACAAGAATCAATAATCATCCCATGAGAATTGAGAATCCGGGTCGAGATCTTGCAAAAATCTCAAACCTGATTCAGATGTCCATGAGATTTCTTGCTCATCCCCACACCCCAAGCACCAGGCTGGTCTCCCAGCATAGAGAAATTAAAGGGGGGAGGGAGGAGGAAGTCATGTTGTCCCCTTCCCAGCTCTCTCTAACCTTATCTGCTGCTGGCAGCTCTGGGGACAGAGCCTGGGGCTATGAGTCCTCTCTGAGAATCTGCTGAGAAAGCACTGATAGAGAACTATCAGGAATGGGAGGGGGAGAGCAGGAGGGTGGAGGCAGACTCAGAAGACATTTTCTGAGTAGCCACATGCCTGAAGAACAGGCTGATGGTGACACCATCAGTGAGGGAAGTGGGAAAGGAATGTTTTGAGGGGAAGATGTGAAGTTGTCTTGGCCATATTAAGCCTGAGTTGACACTGAGACATCCAAGCAGATATGTCAGAGAAACAGTCAGTGATAAGAGACTGGACGTAGGGGGAAGGTGGAGTGATAGCTGGGTGTTATCAGGAAACAGGTGATACCAGAAGCTGTAAGATTCAATGAGTTTGCCCAGAAGCAGAGTAAAAAAGGTGAAGCAAAGAGGGATCAGGATAGAGCATTGGGGAACTCTAACTGAGAGGGGAAGTGACACACAGGAGTACCAGTAAGTGAGACATTAGATGTGTTCAGACTAGATGCTACCCTGCATGGCCGCCCAGGAGTCACAGATATGAAGGTGGAGTGGCCGAATGTGCGCTCCTGTGAGCCGTGGAGCATCAACTCATGATCACACATGGAGCCATGCTGGGAAATCTGGAGTGCTCAGTCTGGAGCCAGCCAAAGGCGTGGTGGCTGCTGCTTCTGTGGTCACACTGGGAGCCACCCATTTTAATGACTCCCTACATATTTCACCTGCATGGGTGCTCCATGGCAGAGTCATGTGGTGGCCACAGTCCCCCTCCTATCACCTTGCTCATTCTAAAACACCCATTGAAGGAGTGGTTTGAGAGGTAAGAAGAGAACCAGTCAAGAACTGAGCCTTGGAAATGGAGGGGAAAAAACTAATCAAGGAGGACTCAGAGGGCATAGTCAACAGTGTCAAATGCTCAGAGACATTGAGCAGGATAAGAAAAGAGTAGATGCCCTCAGACTTGGCTATGAGAAGGTCATTACTGATTTTAGTGAGAGCAGTCTCAGTCGAGTAGAGAGGGCATTACTGAAGGAAGTCGAGGGAGGAACTGGAAGAGAGGATTTCAAAACAGCGTGTGTAGACAGCTCATTCCAGGACCTTGGAAGTAAAGGGAAAGAGTGAGATAGGCAGGCGCGGCTGGTCTCCCAGGGCGTTTGGAGCGCTGACCCCCCAAGCGCTGAGGGCCCGCCAGGCGCCGCCGCTCATTTACAAAAACCCACAACCACAACAACCTCGCCGCCGCCGCTTCCCACAGCGCCGCAGCAGCCTCTGCCTTGCCTTTGCTTCAGAGCGGAGGCTGCTGCAACGCTGTTGTCTGACAACTGAAACTGACAACTGAAACTGACAACCGCGCTGCAGCAACCTCTGCTCTGAAGCAAAGGCAGAGGCTGCTGCGGCGCTGTTTCAGTTGACTTCTGGGATCCACTCCAGAGGAGTGGGTCCCAGAAGGCTCGAAAATGCTACGCCCAACCACGTTTTCCAATGGAAAACGCGGTTTGGACGGCTGAGCGCTCAGCCCGGCTGAGCTCCTCCACTCTACACAGCACGAATAGGACGTGCTGTGGAGGGAGGAGCTAGGGCTTCCATTGCGTTCAATAGGAAAGGAAAGCTCTCACCAGGGCGCTTGTTGAAAGCGCCCTGGCGAGATGCCTTGGGCCGGGCACCTGAGGCAGGGACCAGCACGCATGCGCGCTGGTCCCTGCCTCACATGCTCAAAGAAAGAAGAACATGGCTGCCGGCAGCACACTGCAGCCGCTTCCTTGTCGCTCCCCCTCCCATCTGCTGCTCAGATTGGCGGGGGTGAGGGCGGAGCAGCAAGGCAGGGAGTCAGGGGGAATGTTGTGTGACTTTTAATTGTATTTTATTTTAAATTGCCTGTGAGTCCTGCCTCCGCAGAGGAGAGCAGGACATGCGGACAATTTAAATTTTTTTAAAAACCCTAAGTCCCCCTCACCTTCACCGCAGCCCCGACAAAGACCGCCAGACTCGGAGCCAGCACTAGGTAAGATTCCTTCCTATCCTCCTCCCATCCCCCCCCCCCGCTGTTTCCCACCCCGCATCTCCCCCAGGCACCCCACACACCCCAAGGCTGTTTACCACCCCACACACCCCCAAGGCACCCTGCACCACCCCCAAGGCTGTTCCACACCACCACCCACCACCCCCAAGGCTGTTTCCCACCCCTTCACAATGCTGGAAATTTTGTGCTTTTGGATTTATACTTTATTTATTTTAAGCTTGTGTGTATGTAGACTGTGTTTTCTGATGTTAACCCTGGGAACTCGTTGCTGCTGTGTTTTGCCAGTGTGTTCTGTGTTTCCCTGTGTTTTGGGTTTATACATTATTTATTTTAAGCTTGATGTGCATGTAGACTGTGTTTTCCGATGTTAACCCTGGGAACTCCTTGCTGCTGTGTTGTGCCAGTGTTTTCTGTGTTTCCCTGTGTTTTGGGTTTATACATTATTTATTTTAAGCTTGATGTGCATGTAGACTGTGTTTTCTTC
>QEPC01003117.1:5148652-5163446 GCA_003113815.1 Sphenodon punctatus
CCACCTCTCCTTCCCTCCCACCTCCCTTGAGGAAATCTCCTCCCTGATCTCCTCCTCCAACCCCTCCACTTGCCCCCTGGACCCCATTCCTTCCCGCCTCCTGACCTCCATTGCTTCCCCCATCGCCCATCCCCTCCTGCGCATCATCAACCTCTCCCTCTCTACCGACTCCTTCCCCTCTGCCTTTAAACACGCCACTGTCTCCCCCATCCTCAAAAAGTCCACTTTGGATCCCTCTGAACCCTCTAATTACCATCCTGTCTCGCTCCTCCCTTTTGCTTCCAAAGTTCTTGAACGCGTTGTCTACTCCCGTTGCCTCGACCTCCTCTCCGCCTCCCTAGACCCCCTCCAATCTGGCTTCCATCCTCTTCGCGCCACTGAAACCGCTCTGGCTAAGATCACCAATGATCTTCTTGTGGCTAAATCCAACTGACTTTACTCTATTCTTGCCCTCTCCTCTTCTCTATCTAAACCCAATCCCTAGGCAAACCCATTGTCTCCTACAGTTTCCAATACCACCTATACGCTGACGACACTCAACTCTATCTCTCCACTTCTTTCCTCTCCCCCTCTGTTCAAGCTCGTCACACCAACTGTCTCTCTGATATCTCTGCCTGGGTCTCAATGCCAACTCAAACTGAACATGGCGAAAACTGAACTCCTTATCTTCCCTCCCAATCCTTCCTCTCCCTCTTCCCTGTCAATTGCCATTGACGGGGTCTCCATCCTCCCTGTCCCCCAAGCCCGTAGCTTGGGCTTCATCTTCGACTCGCACCTCACCTTCAAACCCTACATTGACTCCATCGCCAAATCCTGCCGTTTCTCCCTTCACAACATTGCTAAGATCCATCCTTTTCTGTCTGTCTCCTCTGCCAAAACTCTCATCCATGCCCTAGTCATCTCATGCCTCGACTACTGTAACCTCCTCCTCGCTGGCCTTCCCCACTCTCACCTTTCCTCCCTCATCTCTGTTCAAAACTCTGCTGCCCGGGTCATCCACCTAGCCCGTGGCTTTGACCATGTGCAGCCTCTCCTCTCCTCTCTCCACTGGCTCCCCCTTCCTGAGCATATTCTGCACAAGCTCCTTGTCTTCATCTACAAAGTCCTTCATAACCTCACTCCCCCCTACCTCTCTGCCCTGATTTCCCTCCAGACCCCTGCTCGAGCACTCCACTCCTCTTCCATCCCCTCCCTCACCCTCCCACGCCTCCCCTGCTCCCTCAACCACCTTCGTCCCTTCTCCCTTGCTGCCCTGCATGCTTGGAACTCCCTCCCTGCTCTCATCCACCTTGGCCCCACCCTCCACACCTTCAAGTCCCTCCTTAAAACCCACCTCTTCCGCTCCGCCCCTCCGAACTCCTGCTAATCATCCCCACCCAGGACTATTCTCCACCTGTTATCTGTAAACTCCCAATTTACTGTAACCAAGCCAAGAACGTGTACCTGAGTTCCCGCATCCTCATGAATGTTGCATCCCTGGTCTCTCCCTCTGTTCCCCCTTCCCTGTCTCCCCTTCCCCTTTCTTTAGATTGTAAGCGCTCGGGCAGGGACCGTGTCTATCTTATTCTCTGTAAAGCACCAGGTACATCATTGGCGCTATAGAAAAGCTTATAATAATAATAATAGTTCCACAACCTCGGTGCAGCCACTGACAATGCCCTCTCCAGGGTACCTGAATACTCTTACCCGGAAAATGTATGTTGCATGTGTTCTATTGAATATTATTTTCACAAGCCCCATCACAGGCATAAAAAGATTTCTGGGACCTATGTAGCACTTCTTTAAAATGTGATCACAATCCAATTCCAATTGAAGTGGAAAAGCCCTTCAGCAGAGAACACAGAACCACAGGCATCTGATAAGAATGATAAAATGCATCAGTCATGCCAGTTCCCACTGACTTTAATGGGAGTTCCGTAGTCTGAGCTCTCTTTGTTAATTAAGAGTTTTGAAAGGTACCAAATTCAAAGCCACGGAGAGTGGATCTTCTGGGTATCCAAGCAAGAGACAGTGTGAAAGAATAATACTACAGATTTTCTCATTTCATTAAACCAGTGTTTCTTAATACTGGCCTGGAGGGTAGCAAAGAACCATATACTGTAGCTACTTATACTCACCACCACATTATATGAGTACCTCCCAATCTTTAAGGTACTTATCTTTGCAATGTACCTGTGAATAAGGAAATACTGTTAACTCCCATGTTATGTATGGCTTGGAGTGAAACAAGCTAGATGACTTTTCCAAGTCCAAACAGGAAATCTATAGCAAATAGGATGGGAAATTGTATGGAAAATCGGAATCTAATTTAAAATCAGAATCTGCTTCGGATTTGAATCGGATCGGAATTGGTTCAATTTTTTCCCCCATTGACTTGAATGGGAAATTGTTTCCATTGAAATCAATGGGAAACAACTTATTCATTTCAATTGGCAATGCAAGGTAGTATCGGACGGTTCTTGTACTGGAATTGGATTAATCCGAAGCAATCCAAAGCAATAAAAATTGGGTGAATCAGATTCCAATTTTCCCATCCCTAGTAGCAAAGAAGGAAACCGAACCTGGATATCTAGTGTGCTAGGCTCAGATACTTGCCACTCTCCCCACTGGGCCATGCTCCCCCTGTAACATAATTTAACGTTTATATAGCACTTTCATTGTTCAAATTGCTTTACAATCCTAAACTAGTTCATCCTTCAACAACATTGTGGAGTAGGTCATTATTATTCCCATGAGGAACTGAGACTGAAAGAAAGTGAGTTATCCACGGCCACAGTTCATGGCTAAGAAAGGCCTTAAACCTTAGCCTCCTGGTTCAAAGTACATCTTATGCAATAGATTATTCTGACTATAGGTCTATCTTCTTTCTCATTCATTCCATGGCTTCCTCAGAATGTCAATAAGACTGTGAATTAGTGCTAGTTTTGATGGAGATATTTTTTTATATATATATAGTTGTGTATTTATTGACTAGGAACTATTCTGAAAACTCCAGGTGTGTTTTACATGGGCATGCTAAGTCTTAATGAGATAGATCTCTTGCTCTATTTTCAGTATTGTGGAGAAGGAAAGCTATTAGTCCACTCACAGTTGTGTGCAGGTTTAAAATGGCACTTTAAAGTCTAAATGAATCTTGGTACCTGTGCCACTTTAAAAACTAAATGTAGTCCCTAGAAGCCAGGAATGTAGCGTTTCCCACCAGGAATGCCATTTGTTGTAGATAACTGAATTAACTGAAGGTAACATTTCCATATAAAAAACATGCCACAGTGTGATTAGATAACATTGTCATTTTGATGCTGTTTGCTGTGTATATACAGTATGCTGATTCAGTTTCTACATATTATTTTTTTCACCACTGATGGCTGTAAAAATAGACTATCAAATTTTGTGGAATTTGTGCATGAAACTGTTATCTATACCCTGGAACGCTTACATTTTAATTTACATTACTTGTCTGCAAGGTCAAACTAGTCAAAGACAATGTTCCATAAGCTATTTGTGAAAGAAACTAGGAGGGAAAAAATGGATATTAATTATGTATTTAGAATACAGCGACATCAAAAATGTGCTAGGCTCAGGCACTAATAAAACAGTTTTTTAAAAATATTATGAACCGCTTCTGGCCCAAAGAGCTTGAAATAAACAGACAAGGGATAAAGAAAAAGAAACCATACACAGTCGGCGTGCTCCATAACATGTAACTTTCCCCAAGTAGCTCTGGGCCCAAATCTGCTTTTTTCAGCTTGTGTGAAAGGGCTAAATGGGAGCCTAACCAGTCTGTCTTAGATCTAGAACTACAGACTACTTGATTTGCTAATGTGAAGTTGATGTAAAGTGTGAACATAACCAGCAGCCACAGTGGAGATATCCTATGCTGCCTTACATCAAGAACAATGCATGTTGGGCTGCCATAAGGAGATGAATGGTGCTTCATGCTGAATGACACTTCGTATTTGTGAAGGTAATTTGCATATTTGTCCTCACAAACAAGCCGTTTTTACACACCCACTTAAACTAATAAATGAATGGGACCGAGATCGGCATAAAACACCACTCCACTGTGGTACAGAACAAACTGTATTGGAACGGCACACCTTGGTTTTCTATTCTTATCAGGATTATACTACCCACACAGTATTCTACAGATAGTCCCCAGATAAAGATATCTTATGTATTCTGTGACTGGCCAAATCCTGGAAGCACGCAGGCTGATTCCGGGAAAGACTGGGAAAGGGCCCTTTTGATGCTGGAGAGTAGAGCTGCTGGCGAGCGAGGATAAGTTGTGATCCGTGTGTGCAAGGTCTGGAGGGGAGTGAAGCCACGTGATTCACCAAATTGGTGACCACAAGCCCCCACCCAAAGCCATGTTGCATGACCAGGTCTTTTATACGGTTCTGGAGTACAGTTCAGTAATAGCAAGATGCCATGTCATGGTGACATCACACAGTTCTTTAGCATATCAGAAGAGGGTCTTCCTGGGAGGGGGGCTCTGAGCATGTTAGCATCTTTATCTTTAGTTGACTGTTCTTTCCCGACCTGGAAATTGGTAGTAGAGTTGCAAATGTCCCACTTGTTTGTTCACAATGGGTTTTGTTTGTCAACTCCAGGTGTTCAGCAAGATGCTTGTTAAGCATATGTGGCAGTGCCAGGAGCAGGCACTTAAGTGTCTGGCTATGCCTTTGTCAGTATGCTGATGGTGCCTTATCCACATGCTGAGTCTCTTGAATTTCATCACAATCTCAGGCCTGCTTTCTCTTCTGAGCCTTCTCTCTCCTCTTTGCCTTTGCTTGACCAAAGTTAGGTCTGGCTGCCTTTGCCCAGACCAGGAACATAAGATATCAATAAAATTATATTCTATCACTGCACCACCTCCACTCATCGCATACCCGCTCCACTCACGGAGCCCTCCAGTAAAACGGAGTAGGCTCCGTGAGTAGAGATGGGTGTGTCCCTGTGTAAACAGATACACACACACCTCCACCCACCGTGCCAAAACACCCACCCCCATCTGTGTATTAACGGCCATATCCAAATTTGTGTTTGCCACTGTTGCAAAATTCATATATTCATTTACTTTGCTTCAGTGTCTTGATCACTTTCAGATCTTCATGTCAGTATTTTTTGTATTTGATATTTCAGTCACTTTGGTATTTTGGTATTTCACTTTTGGCATTTCAGTCGCTTCGGTGTTCAAAACCTTGTTCATTCCACCAGTACTACTTGGTGCCTTTTTTGAATGTGAAAATAATTGGTCCAAATGTAGTCAACAGGACTCAGATGACTTAAGTGGTTACAGAATTGTGGCTTAGATTTGACAACGAATGAGAAGGAGTAGAGGTTTCACATGGGATGGTCCTTCCATTTGTCCTAAGCCTAGTTGGTCAGTTGCTCCATCTTCTACTCCTCCTCCAGCTAATGGTGATGCTCATGGAGATGGCTGGAAATGACTGCCATTCTTCACCTAGAGAATGTAAAACCAAATTAGACAGAGGTGAAATATTGTTGAACCAGAAACTGAACCAGAGCATGAAACCCTGAAACATAAAAAGGCCTCTTTATTCTAAAAAAAACCCTAGTTAGTGTACTGGCTCCTTCAACTTGATTTGGACCACACCC
This sequence comes from Sphenodon punctatus, assembly GCA_003113815.1. Classification (NCBI taxonomy): domain Eukaryota; kingdom Metazoa; phylum Chordata; class Lepidosauria; order Sphenodontia; family Sphenodontidae; genus Sphenodon; species Sphenodon punctatus. Next base: position 5,154,272 of record QEPC01003117.1, read on the forward strand.
AAGCGGTTTGTGGCGTTTACTTCAAATGCCTAGAATTTGAGAATTTGTTTTCCAGGGGGGCGGGAGTGGGCGTTTCATCTGTGGTGGCATGAGTCACTCTGACATACATAAGTGAATTGTCTCGCTGACCTTGCATTCATATGATGCATTTTTCTATGTCTGCTGAGCAAACAAAAGCTTGGAAGGGGAAGGAGACGGGTGTCTGTCTGACAATATGCTGCTTAACCCACACCAGCACCTACTGACTCAGTTGAAGCTTTAGCAATGGAAGGAAATTTTTCTCGATATTCTCTCTGCTGCAGCTGTCTCACCATAGACAGTACCCACTGGCAATGTTCTAGATGTCCTTCATGTAGGAGTGAGAAATGGTCCCAGGCAGGTATAGGCTAAACTGCTATATTTGATCCGCTCCTGTAATCTGGACACAACATGTGAAAACTTTGGACACTACTTTTGATCATGGCAGGGCCTGGCAGTTTTTTCAAATCTACTTGAAGAGCTGGGAAGGGTTTACATTGGAGATGAGGAACCTCCAGTCTGTGGGCTAAACCTGGCCTGTGGCTGTTTTTTATTTCACTGCTATCCATTTCCTGGATCTGGCCATGAATCCTGTCCCTACTCTCAAGCACTAAAAGAGTGAGCTGAAGGGGAGGGCAGCAGATATGGGGACATGGCACTTGAGGACAGGGGATGAGGGATCCAGTGAATACATCCTTCCCACATCCTGAGCCCATCCCTTTCTAATCCTCACCACCAGTTCCTAACCAGCCCAGAGAGCTTCTTCTAATTTTCAAAGTATCTTACAGGAGGGAAAAGGTTTCCCATTCCTGGTTTAGATCCTCTCTGGAAGGGACTAGATGGAGAAATTAAGGGTGATTTAGACAAACACCTTCCCACCCATTATCCACCCATGATGCATTTTGCAGGACTGCAGGGGGTGCCAATGAGGTCTTGCAACATGCATGATGAGTGGGGAGGCGCTTGTCTAACAATACCCTAAGTTGATGCTGCTTCAAACTACAATCATGTAGGCATGGCCAATCTGTTGAGGACTACCACTTCTTCCTGTGAGGAGAAGAGGACATCATTATTAGTATTAGTATTATTGTATTTATTAATATTGTGCCAGCAGCGTACCTGGCACTATACAATCAATCGTTATAGACTGGTCCCTACCCCGGATGGCTTACAATCTAAGAGAGACAAGGGAGTGGGAGACAAGGCAAAGGTGAACATCAGCAGAGACAAGGATACATCCATGAGGTTGAGAAGTTGCAGGTGCACATGCTTAGCTTTGTTACAAGGAACTAACTTAGAAACTTAGTTACAGGGAAGAAATTCTGAGTGAGGGGAGAAGAGGACATAATTTCACTCATGACGAGCTAGGGAAAGTCTGACAGAAGTGATAGGTTTTCAGGAGGGAACTGAAAATTGTGAAAGAAGGAGGGAGCAGAATGAATGTATCCAGCGAAGGGAGTTCCAGGCATGGGAGGCACTGAGGCATCAAGAGAGAAGGAGTGAAGAAATTTAGAGGAGCAAGGGGGTCATGAGCAGGTGAGGGTGAAGGCAGAGCAGAAGCGAAGCTCCCGGGTAGGAGTGCGGTGGGACAAAAGAGTAGAAAGAGAGGGGGGAGCAAGGCCATAATGAGCCTTGAAGGTGAAGGCCGGGACCTTGTGCTGAATGCGATCACGCAGAGGGAGTCGATGTAGGGCAGAGAGGAGGGGCTGAACATGGTCAAACTCCTGATCTCCTCCTTCCCTGGTTATTTCCCCCTCTCTCACAAGGCCTTATAAAATTGTCATCTCCATTTCCCAAAAATGTCTTTTTCAATTCTTATAGCTTGTTTCAATGCTGCCCATTTTATATATCTATATGTAGGAGTAAATTTGACCATCAATAGTGTTTCTAAAAGATTTGATAACATGGCAAATATGCACAGGAAGAAGATACTCCTTTAACCTTAAATGAGAGATATCATTATCTACTGTATATTGCATTCAGTGCAGTTGAATGATGCATGTACTGAGATATTACTAAGTCTTATCATGTGTAAGTGGTGTCAGCTATGTAACTGGAACATGGGATTCCAGAAATGAGAGGTCCTTTAAGTAAGGCTGAAATTTAGGCATCCTGACTCTCACAAATCAGACACGAGAATTTATTTTATGCATTATATACTTGTATCCATATCACTGTCCATTTTAAAATGAGACACTCCCACTCATGTCTACCCATGGGACATGTGTGCAAGCATCCATGTAAATGTGGAGGTGCATCCCCACCCATCTCCCACGCATGGAGCAACTGGCAAAAAGCTTGGTTGCTCCGTGCATGTAGATGGGTGGAGGTGGCTGGGGATGGGTGTTCAACATTCTGCAGACCATGTGAAGAGGCAGCACACCCACCCGAGGGTCTAGTCCACCAGTACCATAGGGGAAAGGTCACATGAGAGCCAGAGCAGCACAACGTCCGGCCGGCAACAGACACCCCCTCCTGATACATCTACAGCTCAGCTAAAGGCCCTTAAAGGACACGTACGCTGGCCCCAACCATGGCACCCAAAAAGGCTCTCGTGAAGACAGCCAGTGCCATGGAAGGCCTCCCAGACAGCCAGGTAAGCGCATGACACCCTGGGCAGGGGCAGGAGATGCCACATGTCATGTAGGAAGTAAACCTGTAGCACGGGTGAGGAATGGTACCAGGGCACAGTGGGGGTGGAGAGGAACAACAGCACATGGAGGGATGTAGCTGATGCAGGGCAAAGGGAGCATGGGACACAAGGAACACAACCATAATGGGCAAACATCAACAGCACCAAGCACACGGCATCACCCATTCCATGTCAATCACAGGAGTAGGGTCAGGCAGGTGTGCCCATACAGCGATGGGGACGCACGCACGCACACACACGACATATGCAAGAACAGGTCATGCCAACCAAGGCTAAGGTTGTGTCTAGATATGAATGTGGGAGCAGACTCCCGGTATTCATGTGTGGGTGTCTGTCATAACCCACACAATCTGGCGGCCTTGGACCAGGGAATGCGTCTGGCTTGAGGCACCTTTGCTTTTGTGGTTCAGCCCTCACATTCCTACCATGAATTCCCATCAGTCCGTTGTGCCTGGGAGATGTTGGCTCTATATGGGCATCAGGGTGCCCGTTTTTGCAGTCAGGGTGGTGTAGAGGTGTGGTCCATCTGTGCCAGCATGTTACTTGGAGACCTGTGGCTGAGGGATGTTGTCCAGATGCTGTTGTGGGATCCACTCGTGACTGCTATGACATGCTTTCACCTAGCATGTGGCTGCTAGGACACCCCTTCGGAAGCCTTGATTGTCAGCAGAGAGTGAGCGAGCTGGGGCTCCACCTGCTGGAGCTCGCTGTGAATGTTCTTCCACCGGAGTGGTGCTGCCGTGGGAAACAAGAGAGGGCGTGACTGTCCAGACCCGTTGCTGGACTGCCGGAATTTAACTTGAGCCTTCTGGGTGGTGGTCTATCTCTGCCAACCTGCTTTGCTAACATCCTGATGCATACCCGTCGTTACCAGAGAGGCTGTGGGAAGTGTGAGGATTGACTTTATGGGATGGGCTTACTCATGCCCTTGGCTGGGTGTCCCTATCTGACGGGGGCACCTGATGCGGTGGAGATGGCTGTCCTGCTGGATGTCCGGAACCGTGCAAATGTGCTTTGGTCACTGTAGACCCCTTTCTCCCTTACCACTACACGGAGGATGGGCACGTGTGTCTGGGGGTATTTGCTCCCCCTTGGAAGGTGAGCTCCATGAACTACCTGTGTTTGTCCAGGATTCTGCTGTGTTCAGGACTGGACTCCCTGCCTGGTGGGGTGTCTTCATTGGCTGCTTTATCTACCTTCGCATTGTTCACTCTGCTGTAATAAATATGCACCTTACATTCATCTGCTGCCTGTGTTGGTTTTCCCTTGCCCCGTGGATTTTCCTTGCCCCATGGTTTTGTATGTGCTGTCCCCCTGTGCCCTGTCTCTTCACACCTTCCTCTGTCCCTCTTCCCCCACCTGCACAGAGTTTGTTTGGGTATGGGCAGCAGTGGCAGTCATGGCTTCATTTGCTCCCCAGTAGGCCATGTTGCCGGGCATGCTTTTCCTCTGATTGGTGTAGCAGCTGTCTGTTTGAATGGTGATCGTGTTTGCTGGGTGGAGGGCGGATGGGTGGGGGCAGGTTCGTGGGTGCCATGAGCCTCATGTAACGCTTGCATGACCAGCCTGGCTGGCGTCCATTTGAATCCCTCCCAACTCACCCATGGTGGGTGAGCGGTGCGTGGCTATTGCACCCATTCCCCACCACCCTGCCCCTCAGCCATGTCCATTTAAAAACAGCCATTGTACACAGGCAAGCTGCCATTGTAAATATTTGTGTGACGTTTGACTTTACGTCATTTTAGTTCACTTGTTTAGCAAAGTCAAAACTTGAATTTGATTAGTAAGATTTGAATTAAATTGAACTGAGCTAATCAAACTGGTCCAATTTGTTAAACAAGAAAACTAAATAAGTTACACAGAATTGAAGTTGCTTAGCATTTTTCCATGGCAAAACCATTTTTAAAAGGGGACACTTCTTAGTTATGCCCAGACACCTCTGCTCACTGCATTTCCCCATACAATGGGGAAACTGCAGTGAACATACAAGTCCTTGGTTAACGTCTGCTTATCTGACCATGGTTTAACTGCAATTAGTAACACCTACATTAAGCATAACAGAGAGAATTACAAACCAACAAATAATAAAATAACCCTTTTCTTTGTTGTGAATTTAATAAATTTGATAAAATTTCCTATTGCAAATTCGTAAAATTCACATTTTTAATTTGCTTCAAATATTAATTTGTCAACCCTTTAAGCCACACTTATAAGATTATCTTATCCACCCCCCTTGCCAGTGAAGGTTTGTGCTCTACAATATATTATACAATGCTTTGGTCAGGATGGTTTTTATGTTCAAGTAATGCAACTACTGCTATTTTCAACAACCTTTCCAAAAATAATTCCCATTGTTTTGTTAGTGGCTGCAGCTGAGTAAACTGAGGTATAGAAAAGCTAGCCACATAGTAAGATAGGGAAGATGAGAAGAAAAGTCCCAGTCTTTTACTTAAATATTAGGCCACACTTGTTCCCTGTTACACAGACCTGAGGCATATGCGTAGCTTGTTCCAGGGCACTATGCCTTTTTTGTATATGGTATCAGTCAAGTATTTGGGGCTAAAAGTATGACAGACACATTCCTCTGTGGTAAAATAAGCAATGTTCATTTTCACACAACCTAGATAACACATTGTGTGTTTTGATAAATCCATATGGCTTGCCTGTTTGTGGAGGAAAAGCACACAAGACAAGAGTTCCCCAGTTCTCTTCCTCAGGGTTTGCATTATCATTCAATAAATTCCTGTGATATCAGCCAGGCTTTTTAGCCCACACATCCGGCTTGTGTCTTAATTGCAATAACTTTGTGTTCCCCCCCCCCCCCCAAAAGGCAATGCAGAGAGATATGTCAAATCTGATTCCAAATCCACCCCACCCCCACTTCATACTCCTAACCTCCAAGAGCCCGGAAAGTTTTTCAGCATTCCTGTAAAGTTACATAAGACACCAGAAACCGATAACATTGTATGTTTGGAATTGAGAATGCAGAATGCTCATACTTCCATATGCAGGAAAGCAAGTAAGGAATGTCCTTTTATGAGCCATATCAGAGGGAGCTGGGGTCCTCGCAAGCTAAGTGTTTTTGCTGCATAAAACCATCTCCAGGATTGTCAGGACTGTCCTGCAAACAAACCTTGCTGGCATTTGGCATCCACTGAACTATAAAAGACAAACTATAATTTATAAAAGACAACTGACTGCGTATATAATAAACAGACAAAGTACAAATGTGGCTGAGAGACTTTTTAGGTCTATTTTATAAAAAGTCAGGCAGGCTGAAATCTTATGTATAATTAGAGAAACAAAAAACCTACGGTTTTACAAACTTAGTTAAGGCAGATTCATACCAAGCAAACTTTAACAAACCTAGAAATTGTGTGTTAAGGCTCCCGCCTTAACTTCCACACCATGTAAGCAGTAAAGATGTTGTATGGCTTCGCATACTGTGCTCGCTTACAACTGAGGCTCCATGCACCCACACTTTGCCTTGTAAGTCGCAATGGAGGCTGGATTTTTCTCAGCGACCTTCTCAATGATTGTGCATCACCTTCTGTCTCTGAGGAGGGTGTTATCCAAAGCTTCATCAGTCTGTACCCCAAATTCATTATCACCTTCTGAAACAGGCGTTATCTCCATTAACTACATTCTCCACACTGGAGGATGCTTGTGCATTGCTAGAGACATCTGAAAACATCCACAGCAGGTAGAAATTCAGCAGCTTCAGGATTCAAGGGTATTGACTCAGCCAATCCTCCTGGCTGAAACTCTAAGGGTGACTTAGAACTGGGTTTAGAAGTGCCACCTGAAGGCATCAGATTCATAGGTTCATAAGTACAACCATCTTCATTCTCAAACTCAGAGTCAAGTTCAAGCAAGTGCAAAATCCTTTCCAATGGACTGCCAACATTTTCTGAAATCTGTGCTGTCCTCTGGCGGGTTGATCTCAGAACAGGAGTAGACAGTGTGTCCCCAGGGACATCTTTTATAACCTGTTGCCCCAATGGAAGCAAATGGTTACGATGCAAAGTTTTTGTTGGGCCCACCTCGCTTTCAGGCTTTAGTTTATAAACAGGCAACCCTGCCATTTGACTTTCCCACCGTATATGGTTGTGAACCCCACCTGTCTGCCAGTTTGTGTCTCCCTGACAGGCCCAGATTTCTAATGAGAACATGATCCCCTGCTTGTAGGTCATGGTAGTGCACCTTCTGATCATAGTGATCCTTGTTGCCTTGGTTAATTTTTTCTGTAGCCTTCTGAGCAAGCTGATAAGCAGCATTTAAGTCTCTTTTTAACTGAGCTACATACTTGAGATAAGAATACTAGTGAGAGGATCCATTTGAGGAGACCCCTATACATAGATCCACAGGCAAATGGGCCTCTTGCCCAAACATTAAAAAATAGGGAATGTATCACGTGGCCTCATTTCGAGTGCAGTTGTAAGTATGCATAAAGTGACTGACATGTTGACTTCACCTAGGTTGTTTCCTTGGCACTCAAAGTACCTAACATGTCAAGCAAGGTGAGAACACTTCGGCTGTGGGTCTCCCTGTGGGTGGTAGGGTGTCGTTCTAGACTTTGTCACTCCCAACATAGTCAGGAGCTCCTTAATCAGATGACTTTCGAAGTCTCTGCCCTGATCGGAATGTATTCGCTTTGGCAACCCATAGTGAACAAAGTGCTTTTCCCGCAGAGTCTTAGCAATGGTGGTGGTGGCCTTTTGATCTTTGGTGGTGAAAGCCTGAGCATACCTTGTAAAATGATCTGTTACGATTAATATATTACAGACCCTTTTTTTTTAATCAGGTTCAATGCTGAGGAAGTCCATACAAACCAGGTCCATTGGGCCTGCACTGTGAAGATGGCACAAAGGAGCAGCCCTTGTGGGAAGAGTCTTCCTTTGGATACACCAAGCACAGTTTTTACAGTACTGCTCAACATATGTTTTCATTCTTGGCCAATAAAATCTGTCTCGGACACGTCCATATGTTTTATCAAACCCCAGATGCCCAAAATCATCATGTAAAGATTTCAGAACAGCTTTGTGAAATGGCTGAGGTAGCACTAGCTGGTGTCTGATGTGTTGCTGTCCAGTCTGTTTAGTGATCCTATATAGCAACCCCTTCTCAAGGGAAAGATGTTCCCATTATTTCATCAGAAGTCATACATAAGGATGCTTTGTCTTATTTGCAACTGCAGGGTTTCCTTGATTAATAGCCAGACAAACGTCACCAATGCATGCATCCTCTCGCTGTGTGGACTGCAACTCAAAGTGACTTAAATAAGGTAGCTATGAGGTATTTAGAGAAGAGGGGTGACTAGCTCAACTGTGAGTTTCCATTTGGAAAGTGAAAATGGAACCGTTGGGAGTCTACTACTTTTTAAGTAGGTTGTTTCTTAAAATTAACTTGTCATTTGCAACTTCCTTCAGTCTTTCACTCCTGGTGTGCTCCTTCAGACTATCTCTCTCATCATGCATCAATTTTGCACTGACTTTTAATGACTTTGATATGGTGAAACCTGTCTGTGCAGCAGGCCAGCACAGTGCTACATGGACTGCTTGATACTAGCTCTGCACAAGTGAATTTTGAGGAGTTGCACAGACTCAATTTGTGGATGCTTGCTTCCTCTGAAATAAGCAGAAATGTTAGTGCAAAGTTTTCAATGTTTGATGTAGAGACTTACTAGAACAAGCTGCATTTGAACAGTTCAAAGTACCACATCATGTAAAGTCAGTTATATGGGTCTTAGATGTTTGTAGCACATCTTTGTGTTTTGTCTGTCGTGGTGGGCAAAAACTTGGAGTAAGTGCTAAGAATAAACTCCTCTCTTGCAACCCACAACTGACTGAATGTATCAGTTGTGTTACTTATAAGAAGGAACATTTTCTGGATCCTCGGTAGAATATAGCTTCTCTATTTACACCCAGTCCCTAGGCAAACTCATTGCCTCCCACGGTTTCCAATACCACCTATACATTGACGACACTCAACTCTATCTCTCCACTCCTTCCCTCTGCCTCTCTGTTCAAGCTCGTCTCACCAACTGTCTCTCCGATATCTCCGCCTGGATGTCTCAACGCCAACTCAAACTGAACATGGCAAAAATTGAACTCCTTATCTTCCCTCCCAATCCTTCCTCTCCCTCTTCCCTGTCAATTACCATTGACAGGGTCACCATCCTCCCTGTCCTCCAAGCCCACAGCTTGGGCTTCATCTTCAACTCGCACCTGATCTTCAAACTCCGTTGCCAAATCCTGCCACTTCTCCATCCACAACATTGCCAAGATCCGCCCTTTTCTGTCTGTCTCCTCTGCCAAAACTCTCATCCATGCCCTAGTCATCTCACGCCTCGACTATTGTAACCACCTCCTCACTGGCCTTCCCCGCTCTCACCTTTCTTCCCTTATCTCTGTTCAAAACTCAGCTGCCAGGATCATCCACCTAGCCTGTCATTTTGACCATGTGCAGCCTCTCCTCTCCTCTCTCCACTGGCTCCCCCTTCCT
>QEPC01003117.1:5178983-5211765 GCA_003113815.1 Sphenodon punctatus
CCCCAGCTCCTGTCTCTCAGATTGTAAGCCCTAGGGGCAGGGACCGTGTCTATTTTATTACTTTGTAAAGTGCCAGGTACACTGCTGGCGCTATATAAATGTTTGTTAATAATAATAATAATAATAATAATAATTTGTTAAATCTGCTGCCAGTTCATTTCATAAGACATCCCCTTGTTCTGTTATTTTAGAGGGTTTCTAATGAGGACCCTCATTCTGAAATTTATGTAAATATACATTTTTAGCACTTAAAAAAATATGGCAAATGATATTTTTTCTGATGCACTTACCTGTCATGAGACAGCCAATATAATTTGCTTCCTATAAATGATTAAACACATTGCATAGTACTTCCTTTTTAAATATCTTCATCCAAAAATATATCTGCTGCATCAAAGAATGGAAATACTGCATCTAACGATCACTCTGCCCAGAAGTGGACATCTCATGTGTCTGCGTGTTTATATTTGGTTTTCTAAAAAGAACAATATCTTTTTCAATATTTATTTAAAAATTCACTAATGATGAAAATAGCATCTTTGAAGGGTAGACAAACCTAGGAGGTTAGTCTTTATGGCATTTAAGTACAGTATTGGAGAGCTTTGGTTGTATAATAAAGAAAAATAGGGAGGGGGGGTTACGTAACAGGGTGGCTTCTCTACTTTAGCAAATATTATATTTAATCAGGAAATAACTTTTGTAAATTTTTACTCCTTTTTGTAGCATTTGAAAGATACAAAATACCATCTGACTATGAATCACTTCTATAGTACTTTTAACGAGGGCTGTGCATGGGGTCAAGTATTTGCATCTGTATTTGTGGTCTTAGGGCATTTTTTAGACGAGCGGGCGAATCTAGCAGATTGACAAATCCCCTCTTTAAAAAGTCACACGGGAGCATTTACACATGCCAGAGGTCGCCGGCTGCCACTGAAAACAGCAGCGCCCGACAGCTCACGTATTATTTTTAAAACCAGATTTGTAATACCTTGATATCTATTAGTGTTTACATGTATTTGTATCTTTGCCTGTGTTCATTACATTTTCCCCATCATTGCCAATGTGGAAAACTGTAAACACCAATCCCTGCATCTAGGTTATTTTAGCACGGAAGTGTAGTAAGGCTCTGTCCATTTGACAGACGTATAAGGAAAGAAAAACTAAGCCTGCTACCAATTTTAAAAGGGAAGCACTGGTTGAGGTAAGGTGGAGAATACAGCTAACTTGGTGGGGAGGTTGTTAGCTTGGGGATGGTGGAATTGGGGCATGGGTCTGGCTCAGGGGATCGCTAGCTTGAGGAAGAGTGAGGCATGCAGCTGGCTTGGGAGAGAGGATAATGGAACATGGGGTTGGCTCGAGTGGGGGTGTTGCTGGCTTGGGGATGGAGAAATGGGGTCACTAGCTCAGGGCATGGGGCTAGACTCAGGGTAGGTTGTTGGCTTGTGGAGTGTGAATGCGCCACAGGGCTGGCTTAGGGAGAGAATTGCTAGCTTGGGGAAGGGGAATGAGGCATGGTTCAGCCATGGTGGGATGGTTTCTGGCTCAGAGAGAAGTCTTATTGAGGAAAGCGGGATCCTTAGGTAGGCATGGGTCTGGCTTAGGGGGTCACTGGCTTGCGGGAGGAGTCACTGGCTCAAGGAGGGGAGGAATGAAGCTGCCAAGGACCCAGGCTGGACTTGGATGGGCCTGGCTGGAGACTGCAGTTCTGAGACAGCTCCAATACTATGTTTTTGGGAAATGTTGAATTCGCTCAAAACCCAAATACACAGACCATGCTATTTGTTGGTCTGGGGGGGGGGGTGCCCGAGGTTTGCCAGGTGGTGAACTCTGAGAGGGCATTCTCGGTGGCCACACCTCAGTTGTGGAACTCAATCCTGCTGGGAATCTGCCTCTCCCCGGATCTCCCCTCCTTTCGCAAACATTATAAGACCTGGCTGCTCTGCCGAGTGTTCGGCGAGGGAGACGGGTAATAGGTGGGGGGATGGTTTTGTTTTCCTTTTGTTTTGTTATGGGAGGGGTGGAGTGGGGTGGGTTGGCCTCTTTTAATGTTAATTTTTAACTATTTATATTGTTTTACATTGTTTATATTATGTGTGTTTTTATTGTGTTGTACGCCGCCCCGAGCTGCCGTTTGGCAGGATGGGGCAGGTAAAAAATACTGAAAATAAATACATAAAATTCATATTTTAATCTGGAACTCCAAAAGGTCTCTTTTTTGCATTTATTTGTATTTTTTGTCAAAACCTGAATGCACAGTTCTACTTTCAAGATTTAAATGTTTTATAATCCTTATTTTGTTCACCCTCATAACAGCCCTGTGAGGTAGAACATTATTAGCCTCCATTTCTCATCTGTAAAATTAGGATAAGAGAGAGTGCCCAAGGTCACCCAGTAAACTCATGGCTAAGACAGGATTTGAATCCTGACTTCCCAGGTCCCTGTCCAACACCTTATCCCCTATGTTATTCTGGTTCTCAACTTATGGGCAGTATGTGAGATAGGAATGTACTGTATTCAAGGGCAAAATTCAAAGGGAAAGGCTTGTCTGACAGTGTATTTAAAATGTATCAAAGAATATAGTGCCAAATAATTACTGGATGTGTCTCTTTCTGCGTGCTTTTAAAAAGTTAAATCTGACACAAACATTTAAAAGGAAACTTGTTGAATTCAAGGCTATGGAATATAAAGGTAGGACAGAACTGATTCAGTGACATTTGGAAAAAATTAGACTGAGTAATGGTAATGTGATAACTGTATAAATACATACACGGAAGCAACATCAAGGAAAGGGAAAGGATTATTTGGATTATCTAGAATGTGCTAAAGCAAGAAGTAATGGACTAAAATTAAAGATGGAAAGAATGGGACATTGGGGAAAATTTGTTAACCTTGGAGAGATTAGGCCTTGTTATCTTCAAAGGAGGTAGTGGGGGTGATGCCACTCGTGTACAAGAATAGACAGGATAAGAATAAGCACGGAAGTTACCATAATACAGGGACAAGATTGCCCAAACTCTGTTTTTCTACCGTCTATCACATAGCATTCTCTGAAAATATTGAGTCAACAAAGCTTCTTGCTAAGACTGCTTTAGTCCTGTACCCAAGGAAAGACAGGATTAGCTGGTATAAGATCATTTTCATATGTTGATATCAAGATAAATAAGAGAGGAATAAATTACAAACTATATCTAGAGGTCTTTGTATTTTGTCTGCCATCACACTAAGAAGTCCGCCTTTCTCCAGTTGGGGCCATTCATGCTATGTTTGCTTGGATTTGTCATTCTTTATTTTTCACTCAGATCTTATTTATTCCGATATCCTGCCCCTGAAAAACTTGTTTCTGTTTCCCTCACCTTTCCCTAGAGTGCAGGTGGAAAGTACAATATGAATGGAAATGACTAATAGAAAAGGCATGAATTGTATGTGTGTTGTTTCAGTTTGAAATCAAGACCAGTGGGGTTTTTGACTGAACAAAAAAAATGTGCTTAGCGCATTCGGACTCTGTGGGTGCTTTTAGGCAGACGAGCTACCCTGGTGCTGACTGCGCCACCCTGCTTCACCCTCGGCTGGCCCATCCATCTAAAGGCGCCCTGCCAGATGTGCAGGCAGAACAGGTGCAGAGCCCATTCCTGCCGGTGGAGCAGGCTGACCAAATGCAGGGCACCAGCCTGAAGTGGAGCAACTGTCTGTCTGATACGTGGTCCCACGCTGCTGCTCCACTTCCAGCTGGCTGTTACCCCAGGCAACAGGTGTGTGGACATTCTAGCCCACAACTCTGTGGTGTGGGGAGGGCACTGCATGCATGGACCGTAGACTGGGAAACCCTCCGGGTCCATCTCATTCTGACCTAGGTGGGGCTGGGAGTGGGCGGATGCAGGGGTGCACCCCAAAAGCAGCTCTGAGGGCGGCATCCACACATCTGTCTGAAAACGCCCTGTGTCTTCAAAGCAGGAGAGTGATGGAATTTAAGAAGTTAATGTCACGGGAGGGGGGTAAAAAGGGAAGCTTTGCCAGAGACGGGGGAGTCACACATGACACCCCCGATTATGCTCAGAGGAGGCCCAACCCCTCCCGGCTTGGCTCACAAGGTTCTCACAAGGAGAAATGTGCCCATCAGGATATTGTGATGGTCCTTTAAATCTCCAGGAGATTAGGCCTATATCATCATAGGGCGCCGAGCAATCTATGCAGGAGGGTGCCTCAATTCCCACCACCCACCTTTCAATCACCACGCTCACCAAGGGGAACGGAGAATTAGTGCAGGTAGTGGGGGGACTATGCAGGGAAGGGAACCCAAGAAACAAGGGAAGGGGTAGGAAGTCTCGCACAACTGGGAGCACAAGGGAAGAGAAGTCTTCCGGGGAGGGCTCTCACCCTGGACCGCAAGTGGTCCCAAACACTCACTCGCTCAAGGTTAGGGGATGCAGGTGCAAGGTACTCACTCACACTCAACTTCCACACTCCAAATGCTTCACGAAAGGGAATAAGAGGAGACCCAGACAGGGAAACGCTTGCCTCTCGCTCAGTCTCTCTCTCCTTCAAATGCCAGGGGGCCAGTCTTGAACAGATCACCGGTGCTGTGTATCATGCAGCGCCGGTGTATAAAGTAGAAGTCACACCCCCACACTGGACCCGGAGCCGCAGCAAGTGGCGCAGTTGTGCTGGCCCCACCCCTGCGTTCTGCAAGGGGGCGGGGGACGAGCCTGCCTTGGGATCCTGTTGCGGCAGCTGCTTAGCAACCGCAGAGTCAAGGTGTGCCCTGGAGGGGGGAGCAGGTAAGTCCAGAGCAGGGAGCAGCACTGGGGTCTGGGGCTTCCGCAAGGGTCGGTCCCAGGGGGTGCCCCTGATAGTACCCCCTGCGAACCCCCCAGCCAACGGTCCAATGGGGTCTGGGCTTCTCTAGGTGGCAGAGGTGAAACAACCAGGTGAGGCGGGGAGCAGATACCTGCGATGCCGGCTCCCAGGATCGGTCATCTGGACTGTAGCCAACCCAGTCAATTAGGTAGTAGAGGTGACCCTGCCATACTCGAGAATCCAAGACAGCCCAAACTTCATTGCAGGCATCATCGAGGGAACCAAGAGCAGGATCGGGTGGTGGCTCGGAGTTTTGCTGTGTGACGTGAGCCTTCTTCAGGAGGGACACATGAAAGGTAAGGTGGATACGGAGACGCGGGGGAAGTTGAACCTTGAAGATAACGTCATTTACTCATTTAAGGATAGGGTATGGACCCATATATTTGTCATCCAGTTTCCGAGAGGGTCGAGCCGACACGTAGTGGTGGCAATCGATCCACACATAGTCCCCTGGTTGGAGGGGGACAGCCAGGCGACGATGGTGGTCTGCATTTTGTTTGTAGTGTTGGCGGGACTCAGCCAAGGTAGACTTGGCAAGATTCTGGGTTTGGTGGATGTGCTGTACTAAACTGCCGGCTGCCGGAACTTGGACAGCAGTCATATTTGGGAGTCCAATTTGCAGGTGATATCCATAGGAGATGTAGCAAGGTGAGTTGCCTAAAGAGGCGTTGAGGGCATTATTATGTGCGAACTCGGCCAGTGGGAGCCAAGTGTACCAATCATCTTGTAGGTAATTAATATAACATCATAAGTAATGTTCGAAATCTTGGTTAACTCGTTCCACCTGTCAGTTTGCCTAGGGGTGATAGGCTGTGGTGGGTTTTAACTGGACATGCAATGCTGTAAACAAGGCCCACCAGAAGCGGGACACAAACTGAGACCCTCGATCGCTGATTAATTCTAGTGACCATCCATGCAGTCTAATGATGTGACGAGCAAACAGCAGGGCAGTTCGGTGAGCTGATGGTAGGCCCTTGCAGGCGATGAAGTGTGCCATCTTTGTAAAGTGATCTACCACAACACATACTGTGGTGTACCCCCGGGATGGCGGTAGATCAACTATAAAATCAATGCCCACTCTTTGCCAGGGCACTCAGGGAAGTTCAGCAAGTTGCAACAGACCTCTGGATACTTGCCTGGGGACCTTGGTATGGGCACAGGTGGCACAGTGACTGACATGGTGATTGATGTCTTGTCGAAGGGATGGCCACCAAAAGGACCGTTGAATCAGGTGATAAGGAAGGTTGCGTCCTGGATGTCCGACAAGAGGGGCATCATGGTGCGCCCATAGAATTTGGGGCTGACAAGAAGCGGGGACGACAATGCGACCTTGTCTTCTAAGAAGCCCATCCTTCTCCACGTAGAAGGGGTCTGGGGTTGGTAGGAGTTCCCGTGCGGTTGCCTCAATGAGGTGTCGTGTGGGTGGCGGCAAAGATCTTAGGGTCCAATATAGGCTCCTGGTGTCATTTTTCCTCATTTTTTCCCTCATGGTAGCGGGACAGGGCATCAGCTAGGATACTTAGTTTGCCTGGACGATACTGAATGGTGAAGGTGAAGCGTGCGAAGAAAACTGCCCAGCGTGCGTGTCTGGCATTGGTAATATGTGCCGTCTGGAGGTATGAGATTTTTGTGGTTGGTAACCACAGTGACGGGATGTTGTGTGACTTCCAGATAATGGCACCATGCCTTAATGGCCAACAATTCTCGGTCAAAGATCGAATAATTTTGCTCTGCCGTAAAAAGTTGCCAGGAATAATACGCGCAGGGTAGCATTTGTTCCAGATTGGATGATGGCTGTGACAAAACAGCTCCTACGGCTTTGCTGGATGCATCCGCTTCCACCTGAAATGGTGGTGGAAATCAGGAGGACTCAAGAGTGGAGCGGAAAGGAAGGCTTCCTTCAAAAAACGAAAACTGAGTTGTTGTTCGTGTCCCCATAGGAATTCCTGGTGTTTTTTCAGCAATCGTGTCAATGGGGTGGTTAACCTGGCAAACTGAGGGATGTACTGGTGGTAATAGTTGACACTACCAAGAAACCTCTGTAACGCCTTCATGTTTTTTGGTGGGGGCCACTGCTGGATGGCTTCTATCTTTCGTGGATCCATTTGAATTCCAGTTGGAGTAATAACAAAGCTGAGAAAGTCCACTGATGTCAAATGGAATGTGCACTTCTCTAATTTGCAGTAGAGCTTATGCGTGCGAAGATGCTGAAGGACTCACCGAACATAGTCCACATGCTGTGCTTGGGTGACTGACTAGATTAAAATATCATTGAGGTAAGTGATTACAAATACATCTAACAGATTGCGAAGGATGTCATTGATAAAGTGCTGGAAGGTGGCTGTAGCGTTTGCAAGGCCAAAGGACATGACTAAATATTAAAAATGGCCGTAGCGAATTTGAAAGGCCGTCTTCCATTCGTCCCCTTCCCTAACTCACACAAGATTGTAGGCTCCTTGCAGATCCAGCTTGGTAAATATCTTGGCACCTTGCAAGCGGTTCAAAAGTTCTGGAATGAGAGGTAAGGGATACCAATTTTTTTATGGTAACGTTGTTCAGGCCTTGGTAATCAATGCAGGGGCAAAGCCCTCCATCCTTCTTGGGTACAAAGAAGATGGGTGCCCCAGTGGGGGAACATGAGTGATGAATAAACCCATTCCGTAAGGTCTCTTCGAGGTAGAGGCGAAGGGTTTCAAGCTCAGGAGTGGAAAGGGCATATATACGCCCAAACGGTGGCTCTGCTCCAGGTTGTAGGTCAATCAGGCAATTGTACGGCCTATGCAGAGGCAACGTGGATGCAGATTGCTTGCTGAAGACATCTAGGTACTGGTGGTATTCCTCAGGGAGCTGTGGAGTGGCCGCTTGCAAGGGTCCCATCCTCGGGCTGCGGTTCCAATCCTCGGGGCTGGGCATAAACAGGTATGTAGCCAGTATTCAGATATCAATTGAAGCTTATTACGTCTCCAGGAAAACCAAGGAGCGTGTAGCCATAACCACGGTAGTCCCAACACGACCAAAAATACCAGGGTGCACCCGACATCAAAGACGATGTGCTCTTGGTGGTTACCGATGGTGCAGTGCAATGGTTTGGTTTGTGTGGTAATAGGACCAGATACCAATAGGGAGCCATTTATGGTGTGTACCGGTTCAGGCGCGGCTTTGGCGTCAGTAGGGATTCATCGGGAAATGGCTAGGCCCAGATCTAAGAAGTTACTGGATGCTCCAGAATCCACTAGTGCCCACACCACAAAAGAGTGGTCCGGGGGGAGCAGTATTGTCAAGGGGATTTGAAAATGGGTACGGAACACTGAAGATAAGGAGGGGAGTTGTCTTATGGCCGGAGCGGTCCCTGCCCACTCCAGCCGTTGGAGTTTCCTGCCTCCAAGCGTGGGGCTGTAAGTATAGGACAGGCCTGGATAAAGTGTGAGGTGTCGCCACAATAGTAACAGGTACGAGATTTCTGTCTTCGCTCTCTTTCTTCTCGAGTAAGGGGACCTTGGGCAGCTCCTATTTGCATAGGTTCTGGGTCCCCCGTCTTGGGGTTTTCCCCTCCGGACGTAGGGAAGAGTGGGACTCGAGGTGCATATGTACAGATGTCCTGCTTTCGTTCCCGATGCCGCTCTGTAAGTCTGTCATTGATTTGGAGCGTGAGAGTTGCTAGTTTTCCCCAGGTGTCAGGCGGTTCCGTAAAGGCCAGCTGGTCCTTCAATTCATCATTCAAACCTCGTCAAAACAGGACCGTCAATATGTCGTCCACCCATTGTAGTTCGAAGGCAAGTTGTTGGAAATGTGTGACATATTCAAGGATGGTGCCCTTCCCTTGTTTGAGGGTGTAAGAAGGGGGTGGTGACGCCACCTTGGGGCGCCCCTCCCTGACCCTGCAGCACAAGCCGCACAGCTCCTATAGCCGTCACCAGCCTCACTGGTTGCCCCAGTGATGGGGGCGGCTGAGGACACCACGCCCGCACTTCCAGAAGTCCCTGGAAGTGTGGGGTCACGCCCAGAGCCATTGCGTCGCTCCGCACAGCTCCAGGCCAAACAGGGGGCGGGGTCACAGCAATAAGATGCTGGCGCTGGGTCACAGACACTGCACCAGTAATGGAGAGAGAAGCTGGCCTCTGACTCTGAGCTAAGTATTCTTGCGTGTGTTGATTGTATTTTGAGTTGTGTGTCTTGTATTCCGCTTGAGTATCCTTGTGTCTATTCCTTCCCTACGTGTGAGTGTGTGGTTGAGAGAAAGGTGAGTGTCTGGAACATGTGTGGTTGCCCCCCCCCTTCCTGGGGCCTGATCCTTTCCCCTCCCCTGCTGTGAGCATTATTTACCCCCCTTCCATACCCCCTGGTCCGTGGACCCTTCCCCCTTTTTCCTACACCTCCATGCACATACCAATCCCTTGCCTTCCTCCTGGTGTGAAAGGGAGTGCATGAGAGGGAGAATTGGGGGATTCTTAGGCATCAGTCCGCCTCTTCACTCTCCGCCCTATGATGATAGGGGCTGGGTCTCTGTGAGGCCATATCAGCCCACATACTATCCTGATGGGCACCTTTCTCATGAGCAGAAGGACCAGGGAGCAGACGTAGTAGGTTGTACTGGGGGTGTGTGTGGGTGCGAGTGCTTGGCCCTTTTTCCTTCCCCCCACTGCCATCTCCCCTTCCTCCACTGACAGAGGGTCATGATCTGCGTCTGAGCGTCCCGCATGCGATGCGGGTGATCAAAAAGGGCCGTACATTCTTTAACAAACTCTGCATAATTGGTTAACAGGGGACTCTTTCCCTTTAGCAGTGAGGTAGCCCAATCTAAGGCAATCGCCTCTAAGTTTCCAATTACAAAGGCAACCTTAAGACTGTCTGTAGAATAAGTTTCTGGTTGCACGGTAAAGGTGAGGTCACACAGGGCTATGAACCCCTGGCATGCTCGGCGGTCCCCATTAAACATTTCTATCTGGGGCCCTTTTCGTTCTCGAGGGGGGGCGACCCCCGGCGGCTGGGACTGCTGTGGCCACTTGCGCCCCTAAGGGAGGGGCCGCTGCCTCATGAGCAGCCCCTGCAGGAGGGGTCTTAATTGCTGCTTCTCATTCAGCCTGCTTCTCTTTTACCTCCCGCATCTCCATGGCCAAGGATTGGACTGCTCCTACCAACTCCCCAAGTTGCTGGCCTACATCCATAATAAAAGAGTATCCTTCCTAGTCCTGGAAGGTTAATAGGGCCGGTGATTCTATCACGGGAGGGGGGTAAAAAGTGGGAAGCTTTGCCAAAGGAGGGGGAGCCACACACAGCACCCCCAATTATACTCCCAGGAGACACAAACCACCCCGGCTTGGCTCACAAGGTCCTCACAAGGAGAGATGTGCCCATCAGGATATTGTGGTGGCCCTTTAAATCATCAGGAGATTAGGCCTATATCATCATAGGGCGCCGAGCAATCGATGCAGGAGGGTGCCTCCTTTCCCACCACCCACCTTTCAATCACCACGCTCACCAAGGGGAACGGAGAATTAGTGCAGGTAGTGGGGGGACTATGTGGGGAAGGGAATCCAAGGAACAAGGGAAGGGGTAGGAAGTCTCACACAACAGGGAGCACAAGGGAAGGGAAGTTTCCAGGGGGGGGGGGGGACTCTCACCCTGAACCGCAAGTGGTCCCAAACACTCACTCGCTCAAGGTTAGGGGATGCAGGAGCAAGGTATTCACTCACACTAACTTGCACGCTCCAAATGCTTCACAAAAGGGAATAAGAGGGGAACCAGACAGGGTGGGAAACGCTCACTTCTCTCACTCAGTCTCTCTCTCCTCCAAATGCCAGGGGGCCAGTCTTGAACAGATCACCGGCGCTGTCTATCATGCAGCGCCAATGTATAAAATAGAAGCCACACCCCCACGCTGGGCCTGGAGTCGCAGCGAGCGTTCTGCGAGGAGGTGGCGGACGAGCCCGCCTCGGGATCCTGTTGCGGTGGCTGCTTAGCAACTGCAGATTCAAGATGTGCCATGGAGTGGGGAGCAGGTAAGTCCAGAGCAGGGAGCGGTGCTGGGGTCTGGGGCTTCCGCAAGGGTCGGTCCCGGGGGGTGCCCCTGATAGTTAAATTAAAGGTATAGCTGAAACACACAGTACATTTCGCATCCACTGGATATTATTCCAAAATTTAGATAGCCATCTGAATAACTATGTGGTCCTGGAACGAACTTTTGTGTATCTGTATAATTTGTTTTAGGTGTTGTGATTTTCCCCCAGTTACTTTGGTCATTTTTGTTCAGTTGTTTAACCAAATATCCAAATTGAAATAACAGAACAAACAAACACAACCCTTCCCTCCCCCATAAAATTGAACCAAATATCCGAATTAAGTTGGTGTGGTTTTTGTTTCATGTCCACTTTGTCAAACCTAAATCAAAACAGGCAAATGAGTGTGTAGGATTCACTGCAAATATTGGTTTTAGTTCCAATTTAAAAGCTTGGTTTTTGTACTCTCCAACTACCTACTTGCAGGCTCATTGCTTTTTTTTTTTTTTTTAAACATAGGTGATAATCTACAAATCGTTTACTTTGTAGTAGTTGGGAGTACTCCAGAGTATGTGGTTTGTGGATCACACAATAGCAAATGCACCACTTTCTGGATGCCCCTAGAATAGCCTAGCATAGCTTGTATCTCTCTCTCATGCTCTCTCTTTCTCTCTCTCTCTCCTCATGCTCTCTAGTTTTAACATTTTCTTCATAGGTTTTAGGAAATGTTATATAATTTAGGAAGGCTGCATTTGGTCTTTTTGAAGTACTTACTTATTTACACTAAAATTCAGCAAGGTGCTTAAGCACACATTTATCCTAGTTCTAAGCATTTGAGGAATGCTACAGACTTCAAGTTATCCTTAGACAAAAATACTTTAGGCAGGTGTCCAGAAGAGAGAGACAGATTTCTCACATTTGTTTCTTCATTGCTGGAATAAAGAACGTGTCTCTAGTTTCACTTTGCCTTTGTCTCTCCTCTCTTGTCTACCTTAGATTGTAAATCCCGCAGGGCAGGGACCTGTTTCTAATTAATCATTGTTCAGTGCCAGTTACACCATTGTCACTATATAAATGAGCTTGTTATGTATGTTTGCCATTTTGAGCTTGTTATAATTAGGGTGGCCATACCTCCCTTTAAAAGAGGATGCTTATGAAAAATACATGATGTAGGGCTGCACTAGAACCAATGCAGCCCTGCAACATGTGTTTTCATAAGTGTCCTCTTTCAAAAGGGAGGTATGGTCACCCTAGTTATGAGCTTGTTATAATGTATGTGTGCCATTTTGCTTAGCTTTAGGCATACTTTTAAGTACCTCACAAAAGTAGGACTTTAGGATGGAGGATACCTATTTTTCTCACTCAGAGCATGATGCCATGTGGCTTTTAATGTGAGACTGCTAAGGGACAAGTTTACAGAATACTGTGTGTGTGTTCGCGTGCATGTAGACGGTGAACTGTCTATTTTTTCCAAGAAAGATAACCCATTCCCAGAACTTTGGCAGTTTCTCTGATAAGAAAATGAAAGGAAATAGGAATGAATGCGCCTAAAATTAATGATGAACTTATTCAAGAAGACAAAGAACGTTAGAAGAATGACACATAAGATAACTATGTAGAGAATTTCTGGATTTTCCCAAATCTCTTGTTTGAGTGCATAGCAAATACAGCTCCCAGTCCAGTCAACTTCTTGGGTGTCCATGTTGAGGTAGACAAACGTTGTCCTTCTATGGCAATAGTACAGAAAACTGCAAATAAATGCTAGCAGCAAGAGTTCTGCCTTCCAACAGCAAAGAATGTGGGTGTGGGCATGTGCTAGGCTGTGAATTTCATTATGACCTCAGTGGTATAATAAAATTCACACAGCATTAAGAGCAACATATCCTGGAATTCATAAAATCCCTCATTGGCAAAAACTCTTAACAGATTTTCAGGAATGACATGTCGCTATTTCATTTTCTTCTAATGGGGTCAATAATGTGCTTATGTGGTTTGGTTTGGTTTGGTTTGTTTGTTTGTTTGTTTTGCCACACTGTTAACTTACCCATAACAAGCTCATTGTGAAGGGCAGTTGGTGATAAACCACAGAACATAGGTGGGTTGAATTTTGTACATCTCTTCTGAACCTTCATCCTTCTTAAAAAAGATGTAAATCTCAGCTCAGTCACTAGGTGGCATATGACTGAACTGTAAGGAAGTCAATGAAAGCACTGCGTTGCAATGAGTGTGGTACAAAGTCTGTGATAACCAAAGTCCTATAACATTCTCCAGGAATTAATAACTGAGTGCCATCTGCTTTTATTTTGCAAACTCTGAAACCACATGCACACATAAAAACTGTGGAATGCTGGGGTTCCCTTATTGTGTGGTTTGCATGAGTCCCTGCTACTGTCAGTGAAAGCATCTCCTGGAAAAAGTACTTACAGAGAACTATAGACATTTCATAACTCATACAGAGACACCTCATTACAAGGGCAAGGGCACTGAAGTCTATGAAGTCATTGTCTTTATTATTTGCCTATACAGTGTCTAGCACCATGGGGTCCAGAACCTTGACTTTGGTTTACTGGGCACTTCTGTAATATGAAATAACAACAACAGTTAATTTGATTAGCGGAAGAGGCGGAAGCATAGCACCTTAGAGACAACTAGTGAAAGGCATGAGCTTTCATAGGTGACAGCCTACTTCATCAGATGCTGTGAAATGGGCTGGCAAAATTAGTAGAGTGTGTGTGTATATATAAGGAAAGATAGGCTGGGAAGAAGGGCAAGAGGAAGAAGGCTAGATAGTTCCTATAGAGAAAACAAAGGAGATGGATAAGTGGGATGAATAATTCCTATAGGGAGAACAAAGGAGTAAGGCTAATGTGAAAAGTCGCTGCAGAGATTCAAAGGGTGAGAGGAGGGACAAAGGAAGCCATACTCTCTGTTAAGGCTGTGGTCAACACAATCTATTTTGCAGATTATTATTATTAGTATTATTTATTTTATTTATTTTATTTTATTATTAGCAAGCATTTATATAGCACCAGCAATGTACCTGGCACTTTACAAAGTAATGGAATAGACACGGTCCCTGCCCTAGGGCTTACAATCTGAGAGACAGAGGGGGGTAGGGGAGATGAAGGAAGGGGAACAGAGGGAGAGACAAGGGGTGTAACATTCATGAAGATGCAGGGTCCCAGGTCCATGTGCTTGGCTTGGTTACATCGAGAATGATGACTGGCTGGTCCATGTGGTGGGGATATGAGTACACAAACCTCAGGTAACGGATTGTACAGGATGTACAGATTGTATCAACAGAAGTAAGGAGAGGGGAGCGAGGAGTCAGGGAGGGCAGAGCAGAAGAGGTGGGTCTTGAGGAGGGATTTGAAGGTACGAAGGGAGGGGGCGAGGCAGATGTGGGCAGGGAGGGAACTGGCGTGGGGGGCAGCTAGGGAGATGGGGCAAAGGCTGTTAACGGAGCAGGGGAGGCATGGGAGGGCGAGAGAAGGGACAGAGGAGGAGCGGAGTTCACGGACTGGAGTACAGAGGGAAATTAGTGTAGAGAGGTAGGGGGGAGCAAGGTTGTGAACAGGGCCTGCCCCAGGGTTTTTGAGGCCATGTGCAAAGTCTTGGTGTGGGGCCTAATTTGCATAATTAGGCCCTACCTAATTATGCAAATTAGCAGTCATGGCGAAACATCCCCCCTTCCCCCCCGGTTTGGCACCCCTTGGCTATCTTACCTGGTGCTCAACTGAGCGGCCATAGACAAGCATGGCTTCCCAAAGCCTTCACCCCAGCCAAGTGTCTACCACCACTCCCCAGGAGTGGTTCCACTGCAGGGGCAGCCGGGCAGGCAGTGAGGCAGGCACAGAGAGACTAACTGCATCTGCTGCCTTACTGGGGGAGGGGGGTGAGCTTAGCCAGTCTGGTCTCCAGAACCTGTTGCTTCTTGCTGCCGGTGCCGCCTGTGCCTTGTGCACACATGCGGTGCGACTGGTCCAGAGGCCCTGTTATCAAACACACAAGACACTCAAAATGCAGCTAGCCTATTAATCACATTATGCCATGAAAAGATATATATATATATATAACAAATTCAGTCGTGCCCCCATAATCAATTCACGCTGCCCCCCACCCCCCACATAATCAATTCACGCTGCCCCCCCACCCATAACCAGTTCATTTGTGACCCCGGGGCAGCATAAATTGATTATATGGGGGTGTAAATGAACTGGTTATGGGGTGGGGGTTTAAAGACAGTATTCCTGTTAGCAATAACTTCATTAAGATGAGTTAGTGAAATAGCAGCCATAATAATCTCAGAACCAAAAAATTGCAGATTTTCCAAAATAGAATAGATATTGCTTTACATCCTAAATTCCTACCTAAGATAGTATAAGTAAGACAGTTGTGAGAATGTGGCCCTTTTTACACAGGCCTCTCCCACCCATGAACACACAGATTTCTGCATGTTCATGGGTGGGGAAGCTCCGTGTGAATGACATGTCACACGTGCCCACGGTGAGTGGGGATGCGTGCACATGCCTGCCTAACACACATCTCCACTCACCCCCCCACTTGTCCACACACACAGAGCAACCGGGGGAAACAGCAGTTACTCCGTGTGTGCAGATGAGTGGGGGGTGAGTGGAGATGCGTGTGTGGCCGTGTGCATTCCCCATCCACGCACCGGCGCACCCAAGGACCCCCCACCCAGCAGAGCCATGTAAAAATGGCTTTTGAGGAGCCACTCAAAGAACAGAAGGTTTCTACCTTGTAAACAAGGTTCTTCGAGATGGCATCTAACATTCTCACAACACCCACCCTTCCAGCCCCCGTGGAATTTTCTTATATTCCTAGAAAGGGTTGGAAGGAACTGTCATTCTGAGGGGGGAGATTGCTTTTTATACTAGAGGCGCTCAAGACCATCACATGGTTTATTATTTGAATATGGTGAACTGAATATGCCATTCACAAGCTAGTGAGAATGTTGGGAGCTATCTCAAAGAACCTTCTTTACAAGGCAACAACCTTCTGATCACTCATATGGGGAGGAGCTGTTTGTAAACAAACAGCTTTATCTCCCAGTCTGATTGGGTGTCCCGCTGCTGCTGCAGCACTACAAGCAGGCAGAGGCAGGTGAGGGATGGGGACCAGAACCAGGGAGGGGAGGCACTGGCAGAAGAATTTATTGGGGGAGAAGCTGGCTGCAGCCTCCCTCCCAGCCAGGAAAGCACAGGACCCCAGCTGGCCGCAGAGCCATGTGCGGCTGCACATGTGGCACATGCCTGGGGCCGGCCCTGGTTGTGAAGAGCTTTATAGGTGAAGACGAAGAGCTTGTGCAGGATTTCTTGTTCTGCTATCTCATGTTTGAGCTGGTTTCTGAAATTCTTTGTTTATGTACAGCAACTTTCAGGTCAGCAATGGAGTGGCCAGGAAAGTTGGCACGTTCATCCACAGGTTTCTTTGTGCTACTGGAGTTGATGTTGTGTTGATTAGGGGAATTTTCATTTCTAGCTCTTCAAACCAGCAGGACTTTCTGGCGTCTGAAGGCTCTGGCTATAATTTTATTTTATTTTTACAAATTTTTATCCCGCACCTTCCTGCCGAACAGTAGCTCAGGGCGACTAACAATATGCAATTAAAACAATAAAATACCATAATACAGATGTATTACAATATAATATAAATAACAAAATAATGGATCGTCAAAGTAGGAACTAGTGAGACTCTACCTCAGTGCTTTCTTATCATCATCGTACAGAGAGGTTACTGAATTGCAAAGATGGACTGTAGATCTGAATTTCTTTCTCCAGGATACAGGGGCATATGGGCCCATTGTTTTGCTTCAGCGTCTTGTATATTAGCAATGGGATCCAGTCCAGATTCTCCTCTGACCTCAGAAAAGTTGGAGGATATTTTAGATTTGGACTGATCTCTGGTTTTATAGAATATTTTTCATACTCATGATATCCAAAGGATTCCACAACAATTTGAGAGGAGGGTGGGGGGATAACTTTTTTTTTTAATGGCAGTGCATGGAAATGTACTGATCTCAAATCACTAGTAAGAACATCACAAAATAGATCAGTCTGCTAGTGGATAAACTTTCTTGCTAAGGATTGGTAGTTCATTTTCTGATGTTTTCACTCTCTTGCATACCTCCATTCTTCCCCTACTCTACTAATTTTGCCAGCCCATTTCACAGCATCTGATGAAATAGGCTGTCACCTATGAAAGCTCATGCCTTTCACTAGTTGTCTCTAAGGTGCTATGCTGCTGCCTCTTCCACTAATCAAATGAACTGTTGTTGTTATTTCTAAAGCCCCCCAAGCTAACAACATAACAAATGCAGGAAGTTTCTTCTCTCCCTCCTTTTTGTCACTGCCCAAGGACCTGTGTGTTTGTCACTGACATTTTAAGGCATTCTGATGCCTTTCAAAGCATGTTTCACTGGCACTGCCATCCTGGAATGAAGCCCTTAATCCTGCCATAGGAGACACCTAAAACTCTGAGTGGCAGGTCTCAGCAATGCAATTAATCTGGCCAATGTCTTGGAGGAATTTAGGGCAAATGAATCCATCCGTACCTCTATCCTTTAAGCTGGTGCAGGCAGAACTCCTGTCAATTGCAAAATTCTCTTTCATCTCCTCTGCGTTAGTGAGGGGGAGACACCAAGCTGAATCGAACTGATAAACCAGAGTTTCCATCTAGCTTGGTTAAGGAAAGCTGAGGTCTCCATGCCCCAGATACAAAGAGGCAAGTCTATTGGGCAATTTTATACATTAATGTTGTTCAAGTACATGGCAAGTGGCAACAATTAGCAGCCAGGGGCTTTATATGTGCATTTTATCATATGGTGAATGCATAGCAAGCTGCTTTTATAAGCTCTGCCCACAATTTTAATATCCCCATTTTTTTCACATCAGAAGGCAGTGTCGATTGAATTACCCTGCTGGGACCCTTCCTCCACATGGATCTCCTGTATCTCTTTGGTCATTGCACAACCAAAAGTCGAGTCAGCCTTCTGAGTTTTCCTGTCCCCACATCATTTGGGGAGGGTGCAGGAGCACCCACCACTACCTGCAATGCAAGTTCCAGTCTTAGGCTTGTAACATGGGCAGGATGCAACACTCTTGCTGCCCATCGGGACTCTGAGCAGACTTGCAGTGCAGCTGGGGAGGGCAGAAGGGTTTGCGTAACGTGGTCAGCCCTGAACAGAGACTGCAGCTGAGACGAGAAGCATCAACTTTTGCTCTTGTGAAACACCCAGAAATAAAGTGCAACCACTAAAAATATTTGAGAAACAATTTGATCAGTGAATGAACTTGGAAATCAAATAAGACACAGGCCTGCATTGAAGAAGGGTCAGCAATTGTAGAAGTGCAGCAGTAGGCATGCCCACCCCAGTCTCATTATGACAGAGAGGGACTGGGTGATGGAGAATTTTTCCCATAGTGACTATATAACTTATTTCTCCCTTGCAAATGCACTGCTAGGAGAAGATAAGCAGATAGTCTCTAGCACACTTACCCTCCCACTCCCCTTTCACACTCTGGTGATGGTGGATCAGCTGCCACTTGCATTCCCCCAAACCTCTTGCACCCTGGGGACATGATTGAACAGGGTGTCCCTGCCACCCTTCCCCTGTCACGTCCATACTTCTCAACCACCACCACCCCATTCCCCAGAGACTTTGCCTGGGGTGTGAGTGCTTCTCACAGTCATGCAGTGCTGCCATGCATCACCACAATGTTGCTGTTACTTTCCTGGCACCGGCTATCTGCATGACTTGAAGAGACTTGAAAGACTCCCTTTCCCCATTCTCTTTCATCATGGCCTCACCCATTTTCAGGTCAGACTTTTGGGAAGGTGGTAACCCAAGTCAGGAGTCGGCACCAGGAAAACCTGAGGCGCTAGGAGGAGTCAGCACCGGGCAAAGCTGAGGCGCTAGGAGATCACCTCTTGGTCCAGATCTCACTGCAGAACCTGTTCCTTCTGCTCCAACCTGTCCCTCAATAGCCATCCCTGGTGCTACTTTCCCAGCTTTACTGGCTGAGCCAGGCCCTTCCAGAAGCCCCATCCCTGCGTGTTCTTCAGCAGGGCCTAGACAAGAACAGCAATGGCAACTATGACAAGGCCCAGCCCCTGCTGGGGCAGCAGTGGGGATGGGGCCTCTGGAAGGGCCTGACCCAGCCAGGATAGTAAGGTCAAGGGCTAGGGATGAGTTTTGAAGCTCAGAGTCAGGGGGTGTCTCTGTTCCTTGGTCTAAATCCTTTTTCTTCTGGCAGGTACCTAGTGATGACACCCCTACCCAGCACTCTGATCATGCTATTCCCAAGAACAGAAATAAAGGCACAAATGTCATCACTGACACTGTAGGAGTATAGCTGCTCCAATTATAGTTTGAATCCATGGCCTTGGGAAGTGTTTCTTAGTTGTTGTGATACCACTTTAGTAGCATAATCTCTTGTTGTTACAGTGATGCTTATTTCTACTGCGCACAAAGTTCCTAATAAAATAGCCACTCTAGAATTGTTCAGTCCTGCAAGATAAATTTAAAATAGAGATGAGAACTCCCTCCCCCCTTGGTAATTTGTAGGGGAGTTGTTTTAAAAAATTGCAGCTGATTGCAAACAGGAGAATAGTGTTTTATCTTGGTATGTGTTCAGACACAGAAGTTTGTTAGCAACAGCTGTGATAATAACCTTAGCTAACCCCTCCCAGCAATGTCTAAGGTTCTCCATTCAACAAAGAGCTTAACTTTAAGCAAATGCTTATTCAAAACCAATTCAGGAAATCATTTAAGCAGGTAAAGTTAAGGAAACACTTAAGGATTTTGCTGAATGGAGGTAAAAGACCTTGACCCTGCGAAGACTTATATGCCCGTGTAGGTCCCATTCATTTTAAGGGTCTACATATGGTCCATAATGTGGTAAAATACAACTCCCAGACAAGCTGTAGACTTATACGATCTGGGAAAAGGGCCAGTAGTTGGAGTGGTTGGAGTCTTTGTATGCTACCACAAAACAAAACAAAACAAAAAACTTAACATACATCTCTCGCCATTGAAGATAAATATTTATACAAATAAAAAAAACGATGGGTGTAATCTTCATCCATTAAAGTTGATGAGAGATTTGCCATTGTCTTTAGTGGGCTCAGAATTGCTGCCTTTATTTATAGCCATGTCTATCAATTGTAGCCAAGCTTCTACTATACAATAGTATAGCTCTGTATGGAAGACCACATGATACGCCTCAGGTCAGGGAGTTGGGTCCGATGACCTGTGAGGTCCCTTCCAACTCTGCAGGTCTATGATTGATTTATGCAATGTGTTATGCTAACAGAATGGAATCTAAAAATAGGTCACTTGCGGTGCTTATGTAATTAGTTGACTGGAACTGGATTCTGCAAAGTCTTATTATACACGAATTGTCCTGATTGTATTATAATCTGAAAATGGTTTTAACAAGCATATATCTGGGAAAACATTTCAAAGGAAAGGCTAAGCCAGGGGTAGAACGTCTCTGGCCCAAGGGCCAAATACAACCCAAAGCCTTTTTGTCACATGGCCCCTTTCCGGCTCATGGCTCTGGCCCCCAGATCCAACCACTGCCTCTGCGCGCACATCTCGCCACCTTCCCAATCTAGGTGCATGCCCTCCTCTTCCACTTCTTTCCCCTTATGGTACTTTTAGAATAGGAGCAGGTAGTACAGCTGCACGGGGGGCCATGAGCCTGGTGGGCCCACGCCCCCTGGTGCAGGTATGTCCCTTGCCACAGGGGCAGGAGGGACCCATTCCATCTTCTACACCAGGGCCCATTCCAACCCAGCTGCACCCCTGAAAAGAAGGTAGCATTTTACTGTTCCTCTTCTATTCCCCGCCCTAAGCAAGATACCACCTCCCTCTGCTTGGTGGTAATGCCAGTCCTGCTTGTAACCCCACTAGGAACTATTAAAGAAAGCCCTGAAGGAAGGAGCTTCAAGAAACTGTTCTCTGTTGGGAGTCTTCTGAGGATTGGTGAGGACACTGGAGTTTTACTACATGCTTAAATAGAGATCTCTGTGATCAATAAACAAGTGTTATTCCAGCACACAGTAAAGACATAGGTAAAAATGAGGTGGCTGAGGTTTGTTTGGGGCAAACAATGAAGAGGGCGTGCAGGGGGAACCTCCAGGAGAATTTGGTCATTTTGAAATATGGCTTGGTCTTGTGGGGTTTTATTTTTATTTTTATTGAGTTCTTTTATTTTACATTGCTCTTTTCCTTTGTTGATCCCACAGTGCGTGCCTGTTTTGTTTTCGAGCGAACCTGCCATCTCCCAAACTGAAAAGCCAAGAGGTGATAGAGCTTCAATTATGAGCTTCCTGGGTTTAGGAAAAGTTTTTCTGTTATTGTTTGTATCATGCCAAGTTCAATGGTGCACTCTTCCCTGGCTGGGACTGCAATCAGGATAATGCATTCTGGTGGTAATGATGGCCGGACTCCATAGTAATCTGCTCCTAATGAAAAGGGATCTTCCGCACTGTTGCACTGAGTTGATGGAAGAGGATGTAAGGTGCCTGCTAACAATCCTACTAGGCTGGAGTCAGGATGTGTTGCAGAGAATAGGAAGGGGCAAGCAAGGCTACTGAGCCGACATGCATGCTTTAGCCTCAAGTGGGAGTAATCTCTCAAGTAGGGGCCTATAATCAGCCTCAGCACAGCTTGGGCGTATGCTGCGATTACTTAGTAACATGGCCCTTATGCAAGGTTTATGCCTGGTGTCCCTCTGTTTTACAACATGATATGCATTCCTAAGGTAAGGGTAGGGTGTTTTTCCTGCAGTCCATAAATTCACACTATGGTATAAGGAAAGCATTATAAAGTGACCTTGCCATTTTTACAGATGCTTTTTTTTTTTTGTACTGACTTACCATTAACAGTAGTTTTTTTAAAAAATTGGCTGGCAACCTGGTGTTTTCAGATCCCGATTGTTGTCACCGTGAAAATCCTTGAAAGTCCAACATTGGCTGGCTTTATCAGAAGTCTCCCCTCTCCTGTTTAACAAGTGCCATGGTTACAGGCCTCTCTAGACTGATGATATTCACATGCAGGAAACAATGCAAGGAAAACAGGATTTGCACGGCTCCGGCTGTGCTGCCCCAAGAATTCCAGGAAGTGATTGTGCTTTATGAAACCGTCTGTGCTCTGCTAGATTGTCTATAGCTTTTAAGGTCAAGCCATATCGCACCGCACTTGAAATGCCCTTTGTAATAACGAAGACTGTTTATGAACCAGAGTACACGCTGTATTGTTTACCCCAAGGTTTGGTTAAAAGGTGCTATATTTCTTCTGTTTTTCAGGATGGCACAAGAAATCGATCATGGGCCTTTCTGGCATGAGCTTGGGATCAGTTCAAAGGAGGAATGTCCATCATGTCATGTCTAACGGCTCGATGCATGGAGAAAGTCACGCAGTAGTCCCAGGCAGCTGTGGAGCACAGGGCTCAGATGAGAGGGCAGAAAAGCATTCTTGAATGAGTGGATGTGGGGCTTATATTGTCAGCTTCCTGCTGCAGCTGAGCTGTCTCCACAGACAAGGGTGAAGTGCTGCCCCCAGAACTGCCTTACGTGGTATGAGACGACAATGGCATGTGCCTATTTGGAAGAGAATGCTGGGAGGCAGCCACAAATTCAAGGTCCCCCTTTTGTTGGTTCCCTGTCCCCTGAATAACAGCCAGAGAAGACTGGTGCCAGCCTGGTCTATGAAACTGAGGCCCACACAATGGATTTCCAAACCTTTTGCATTTCACCACGATGCCTCTTGTGCCTGGCATGGGTTGAACAATACATGGGCTAATGACCAGGATAGAAAAAGCTCTAGGAAACCAAATTTAGACATCTCTGGTCTGAAAGAAGCAAAGCCAATATGATGTCCTGCAAAATTTACTTCATGCTCGTCTGAAAAGTCACCTGCACCTGGTAGCTAGATGCCAGTGCTATTTTTGTTCATTGTAGAAACATTGTGGCAAGTTGCTTATGCAGCCTGCCAATTGTGCACCAGATCCCGGGCTTCTGAGTGCGCTGATGCTTCTCACATCAAGGTGGTGAGCTCAGATGGAGCACTCTGGTTAACTTGTTACCTCCCATTCTCAGCAATCGGAGAGTGGCAAGAGCACATTGTGTACTCGGAACTCATTTTGATGTCAGCACTGGCAATGTAGAAATGTCAGGATGACAGTCGGTTATAGAAGGAAAATAGTAGGATTCACAGGGAAGGTTAGCTTGTGGAATTGAGACAACCTGACTAGTGATCTGGACAGGTGGACTACTAGCAAAGCTGCTAGGAATGCGCTAAAGGTGTACCAAAGGGGTGCAATTAAGCCACTGACAATAAATGATAGTGCACCCTAAATAAAAAGAAAGATGCCTTACAGTGTAATGCACGTTCATCAGACAATATTGGATAGCATCAGAAGTCAATGCAATAGGTTGTCTAAGGAGGCTTGGAATCTCCTTCCTTGAATGTTTTCAAGAGCTAGCCAGACAAGTATGTGTCTGTGATACTGTAGGTAGAGAGCATCGCGCTTTGAAGCAGGACTTTGGACTAAATGTCCCTTCGTCCCTTCTCACTTGCTGCCCCCCATGCCTGGAACTCCCTCCCTGTCCACATCCGCCTTGCACCCTCCCTTCATACCTTCAAATGTCTATTTTATTACTTTGTAAAGTGCCAGGTACACTGCTGGCGCTATATAACTGTTTGTTATTAATAATAATAATAATAATAATAATAATTAATAAATGATCTATGGTTCTATATAAGTTATGTGTACAGGCATACCAAACTTGGAGTACTCCCCATTGCTAACCATGAGGAATGGCAAATAGAACTAGACCCATGTATGTGAGAAACAGAAACTTAGTCTCCATCCCAGCTATCTCCCCTCCCCAATAGCCCTCCCTCATGGGTGAGAGATGGGGGACTTTGCCAGGGGCACTCGGTGCGTGCAGAGTGATACCTTTATCACCTACCTTGGCAGCTTTGCTAGTTGTCCACCTGTCCAGATCACTAGTCAGGTTGCCTTGATTCCAGCTTTGGTCTGTGCATGTACGTTGGATTGGGGCCCAAGACTGTAACGGTGATTTTAAAGTTTATTAATTCAGTTTGTTAAAGCTAAATGTTGATGTATTGCACAGGGACCTATTGCTCAGCACCTTGCAGGATTAAACTATTTCTGTCAGTATATTTGTTAGTTTATTTTCATCAAACAGTTTGAAAGTATTGTTTTTCAGACAGTGGCCAGCTTCTAAGGCCATTTTTAGATGAGCGCCGCGCACTCGCACCTAAAAGTCACACGCCTGTGAAAAAGATCATGGGCGAGGATTAGATGTGCAGGGACGTGCCTTATAGTACTAGCAAAAAATTTTAAAGACACCTATTAAAGACCAGTGAGGTCTTTAATTGACGCCTTTTAAAAATGCCAATTTTTAGGCTGTTTTTAGATAAATTTGGGGGCTGTTTTTAGATAAATGCTGTGCGCTTGCGCCTAAAAATCATGCACCTGTGAAAAAGAGCACAGGTGGGGTTTAGACGTGCGGGGACGCACCGAATAGCACTCACACATTTTTTTAAAGGCGTCAATTAAAGACCTCGATGATCTGGGCCAGCCTGGGATGCAGCAGCCCAGCGATCACAAGTGGTTTTACCCATAGAGTTGGGGACTCGGAAGAGCCACCTAGAGTGTTGCTAGAGCAACCTGTGACTCAATGGTAGGGAGGGGAATGCTGTGTGAGCAGACCGTGGCCAGGGGACACCACTGGTCCAACTGATGTGATCCCCGGCGGAGCTGGTAAATGGTAGCTGTGGGGGTGGGCCCTCAGAGCAGCTCTGGGCTCCGATGGGCTCCCTTGTCTATCTGAAATCATCCATTGTGAAAGCTAAGGATTTTGGTTTGGATTTCACAAGCCAGCCCTATGAAATATCTTTGAGTCCTAAATATCTTAAAGCAACATTCTGAGGATGCACATCAGAGCCTGGTAAAACAAAACAAACTTTTATTCTCAAAACTTCTGATCCATTTAGCTCAGCACAAATGACAATTTTGGGAAACTAAGGGTATATTTCAAATTCTGACTCTATTAAATTCAGTGATTTTAGTGGATTCAATATTGCATCCGTAGCTTGTCATGCTTCAATGATAAGTGCTCTGGAGCAGCCTCTGCGGTCCACTGGGGACGCCGTTCTCGAGGTCCCCCAGGGGGCCACTATGGAGAGGACATTCTCGGTGGCCGCACCTGGGCTGTGAAACTCCCTCCTGGTGGAGGCCCAGGTGGCCCCGGATCTCCCCTCCTTCCTTCGTATCTGCAAAACCTGGCTATTCCGCCTGGCTTTTAGCGAGGGAGATGGGACGGGAAGGGGGTGGTTTAGGTTTGTGCCTTCCCTTTTTATTGTATTTTA
The DNA here is from genome assembly GCA_003113815.1 of Sphenodon punctatus. Lineage (NCBI taxonomy): Eukaryota > Metazoa > Chordata > Lepidosauria > Sphenodontia > Sphenodontidae > Sphenodon > Sphenodon punctatus. The sequence goes on from QEPC01003117.1 coordinate 5,204,262, forward strand.
TGGTTTTACTGATTTTATATGTTTTAACATTGTAAGCTGCCCCGGGCTGCTTGGAGCAGGAGGGGCAGGACATTAAATGATTTAATTAATTAATTAATTAATTAATTAATTAATTAATTAAACAGTAAGTATTGCCATCTGTAAATGTCAGTCCTTGCCATGTCATATGACTGGATCAGAAAACAGAGTTTTGGGTCAAGGTTTTTAAAAATGCTTTCTTAAAGATAAGATCAAATGTTCATTTGATCTTAACTCCCATCCCTCAGAGGTTCGGTTGAGACGGAGCCTGAGCGTGGTCTGGAGGCGGTATAAGACCTTTCTCTTTCTAAAGGCATTTGGTGGGAAGGGATAGAGGATGGGAGGTTTGCTGGCTGGTTTGGAATAGGGTTGTGAGGGGGGTTGGAGTGAGATATGGGGAGGTGGTGGTGGGTGTTTTCTGGGGAGGCTGCGGAATAGTTGGTCATTGGGTGTTTTTTGTGTGTGTTTGTTTTCTGCCTTTATGGATTTTTATGTTTTATACATATTAGCTGCCCTGAGCCTTTGAGGAAGGGTGGGATACAAATTTAAATAAACAAATAACTATAGTGTCATAGAACAACGGGGATGGAAGGAACCATCCTAGGTCATTTTGTCCTTCCCACTTCTCAAGGTCAACTTCACCTAAGCCATGAGAGGTGTTTGTTTAACCTGCTTTAAAAGACTTCCAGTGATGAGGATCCTGCAACCTCTCATGATGATCTGTAATGCTATTGAATTGTTCTTATAGTCAGAATGTTCCTCTCTCATATTTAATCTAAACATTTTCTTCAATTTAATCCCTTTAGTTTTTGTCCAAAGGTTCCCAAACTGTGGGTCGTCTTGACCCCAAAAATGGTTGTACCATCTGCAGATGGTATTGTGATTGTAACTAATATGGTGAAATACTTTTCTGTCTGGAGTCATTGGATTATATTTTTCTCAAAATGGGGCCAAACGGGGGACTGCTGCTTTAGTCCTGTCCTCTGTGCCCACAAAGAGCAATCAGGTACCATTTTGCAGTAAGCAGCCTTTTACGTATTTGAAAACTTTTATTGTGTCCCCAGCGCTTAATCTACTGTTCTCTAAGCTAAACGTTCCCAGTTCCTTCAACCACTTTTCATATGCCTTCCATTCCAACCCCTTGATCATTTTCGTTGTTCTCCTTTGAAGCCCTTGCATTTTGTCAGTGTCCTTGAAGTGAAGAGCCCAGAACTGGATGCAGCATTCTAGCCGTAACTAACCAGTGCCAAGTAGAGACAACTGGTGACTTCCCTTATCTTAGAAATGAGACTTCTGCTTAATGATGCATCACAAAACAGTGGGCGCTTTCCCATGTTGCCTATTCAGATGCATTCTCTTTTTCCCTGCATGTATACCTCACATGGGAAAACCGACCTCCACAGGTTTTCTCAGAAATGCATCTTTCTGACAAGCACATTACAGGACTCCCCCAAACCGTCTCTAACAAACCATCTTTCCCCCAAACCGTCTTTTCATGCACAAAATTGGCATGTGGGACTAGTTCAAAGACAGTGTATCCACAAGACGCGCATATCTTTATTGTGGGAAGTCAACACTGCAGGTCATGCACAGAACCATCCATTATTCCTCCAGAAGGGACCAGAAATACATAGACATCAGGCAAGAGAGTCCTCTCTCTGAATGCTGGAAGGCACTGTCTTTCATGATGCTTCCGGTCTCTGCTCCTACAATCCTCAGGGAGAATGGCCAAGGAGAAGTTTGTCAGTTCAAACTGACTGGTTTGTCAGTTCAAAGCAATCGGTTCACCCCGAGCACCGCTGACTAGGGCTGTAGCGGAATGTTGCAGCAGTAGCTATTTCCGCCGGAAACAGCATTTCCGCAATTAGTGGTACGGCATGGCAGAGGCTTTAATTCCGCTAGTTTCATTTCGCTACTTCCGCAGTTCCACTAATTTCATTCCGCTACTTCCACAGGCTTCGCAAAATAGCGGAAACATGACATTTTTGCTACTTCCGCCATTCCGCCAGTGCCACAAAATAGCAGAACAGTGGTTTTCTGACAGTTTCCACAATTTTTCTGCAATTCCGCAATTTGCAGAATGCCGGCGGAATTAGCGGAATGTCCGCAGAAAAGCCGCGGTGTGGCGCGGGCAATTCCAAAATGGTGGAATGGAATTGCGGCACGGTAACAGCTGCTGCCGCATCAGCCCTACCACTGACTCTCTGCCCAGGAAAATCCCTTCCAGAAAATGAACATGCGGATGAAAAGGTAATGGGGGACTTAAAATGTTAATGCACATTTTAAAAATAAGCAAGCGAGTTTTTCAGCCACGTGGGAAAGTGCCCAGAGTTTGCCTTTTTACCTACTATTTCACAGTTTTGACTTGTATAAAGTTTATCACCTATGATCACTAGCCAGTTCTCTTTCAGACGCACTACTGAATATTATTTGTTTATGTAGTGCCAACACTGTGCCTGGCACTGAACAGTCATGAGCACAAGCTCCTAGTCTTTACCTTCAAGGCTCTACATGGCTTTCCTCTCCACCCTCACCCCACATCTGTCTGCGCTTGTTTCCTTTCGCATTCCCACCCAGGACCGTTGCTCTTCTTCTGTCATGGTTTCCTGCTCCTTGAAACATATTTGCCCCTTTTCCCATGCTGCCCCCTATGCCTAGAACTCCTTCTGTGAATGTGTTTGCTCTGCTCCCTTCTGAAATCCTGCCCCTTCTGTCAGGCTTTCCCTAGCGCCTCATCCCGACAGACTGATCGCTGATGCTTCCTCTTCCATCCTTTCATTCAGGGTCCCACTTCTCCCCTGTAACTAAGACCACTTTCAGACATGACCCCCCTGCACAGATTTGGGCTGCGGGGGGGGGATGCACAGCCCGAATATGCGTGGGAATTGGATAGTCTGAAAGCCCCCACCCCACCCGCTTGCGGCTTTGCCGGCAGAGATTACCTGATCTGCATCCCTGCAAGTCTCTGCTGGCAAAGCCGCGCGGGGGGGCTTTCAGACTGGCCGATCGTCGCACATATTCGGGCTGTGCATTCCCCCCCCCCATCCCAAATATGCATGGGGGGTCATGTCTGAAAGTGTCTTCTGTTAAGCACATGCACCTGTGATTTCTCAAATTCATGAATGTATCCTTGTCTCTCCCTATGTTTCTCTTGTTCTTGTCTCTCCTAGAATGTAAGTCTTTGGGATAGGGACCTGTCTCTAATGATTGCACGGTGCCAGGTACATTGCTGGTGNATTATTATTATTATTAATAATAATTATTATTATTATATTAATAATAATAATAATTAATAATAATAAATAGATACAGGCCTCTGCCCCAAGGGGCTTATAATCTAGAATGGGCAAAGGAGGTAAGACAAGGGGAGGGACACAAAGGGGAAGACAGGGAGGAAACAGAAAGGTTGCAGGTGCTCATCCTTAGCTTAGTTAAAAGAAGAAAAGAGAGAAATCCTGAACAATGAGACAGCATAAGGAGAATCATAAGCAATCGATTGCTTTGAGGGACAGGGCAGCTGTGAGGCCACTTTGAAAATATGTATAAGTTCTGAAGGTTGCATAGAGGTGGGCGGTGGGGCGTGCTTAAGTAGCGCACTGAGGAAGCGGAAGGTCCAGATCATAGTTCTGTCCCATGGATCTGTCTCCCATCCTGTGTGCATGCCATCATCTCTGCTCCCTTAACCTGAGCTCAGACTTTCAGTACTTGGGGGTAGAAACTGGATCCAGGGGCCAGATTCAGGAACTGCAAAGGTACCACATAAAATCTAACCATGGGTCACATTTGGCCCCAAGGCTTGAGGCTTCCCTCCTGAGCTAGAGAAACCTGGCAGAAAAGGTAGGTCGCTTGGGAGGGAGGGAGCAGTGTGCTTGTGCTCAGGGAGGGAGATGCAGGCATAAGAGGGAACATAAATAAAATACTTGACTAACTGGACTCACTTGCCTCACTTTCAAAAGTTCTGAACACACTGCAACCCTCTTGACCAGCTATACCCATTGAAGTCATTTGCCAGTTTTGTAAATTAAGAAACTTAATTATTTAAGTTTCTCAAAAAGCTTAAGGGAACCTAATTTTTGGCACCCAGGTTTGAACACTTTGTTCTTGTTGTCTTAGTTGCTACCAATAAAAATTCTCCCAAGACCTCCCATCCAGATACAGATTTGGGAAGGGTTCTAACAGTGGCCCCCAAAAGTGGGGCATGGCTCACTGATCCAGGAAGCTATAGTGGCCTGTAGCTGGCTCACTGAACCATACTAAAAGTAACCATCCAAAAGAACATTTAAATAGAGAATCCACAGCCAGCACGTGTAGGGAGAGGGCAGGATAAAAATTTAAATAAAATAAATAGCCCCTTCAACTCCCACTCCTCACAGCTATCCATCTTGTGCAGCCGTGGTCTTCAAGTTATTTGGACCCCTTGAAGTTCCTCGATGTGGCCCTTGGATCCAGTTCTTACCCTCAAACACTGAAAGACTGAGATCGGGGGAAGAGAGCAGAGATGAGGGCATGCACACAAGGAGAGGGCATGAATCTATATGGAAGAAATCCTTATCTGGACCCTCCTCTTCCTTCCTTCACGCTGAGTGCACCTTAAGGCTCACCCCCAGCCCCAACGTCTATGCAGCGCTCGGAGCTTTTAATAATTTTCAAAGTGGTCCCTAGGAGGGAAAAGTTTCCCCACCCCTGCTATAGAGCATCCAAGTAGCAGCATATTTCAGGCAGAGTCCTCCACCTATTGAAGAACGGCAATGCTCCCATTGACATTAATGGTGGAGGATTGTCCTGTGAGCCTCAGTCTACGTATTAAACCATCACGTTAGTGTTACAAGTTTTTAACTCAATTGTGATTGAATAATAAAACCCAGATTAAACCTAAGAGTTGTATTTAGGCTGCTACATTAGGCGCTTGGAAACAGCTCCTCATCACAATGATTAAAAAAAAGAACAGTCTGTGCCTGCTGGCCCAGCAGGAGTGAAAGTGTTTTTCCTGTCTTTTATGTGAAAAGTTTACACAGCAGCTGAAGAAGAAGGAGAAGGCAAAGCAAAATAAATGACCAATAAAGCAGGCATTTTGGGAACACTCTTTCAGCATGAAAGATACCTGGGGAGGGAGGGAGTGTGTGTGTTTTTTCTATATATATTGTTTCCTCATATTCAAAGTGTGCAATTGTTTTTAAAGCAAATCTCAAAGCTTAAAATACTGCACTGCAACCAGCCAGTATCCACCTGGCTTAAAGGGTAAATCCTTAAAGTGTGCTTGTTGACAGACTGGTAACAACTGTGGATTTGCTTCTATTTGCCCCTCCTTTCTTGCCTTGGAGGCTCTTCCAACATGTACCCTAACGGCACACACTGATTCATCTTGATTCTTCAAATCAAGAGTAAGGAAAGTAAATGAAGCCAGGATTTCTCCTGCAGATGCTGTTTGCTCAGAGATTAGGTAGGCTGAGGAAAGGGGCATTTAAGGCCTGTCTCCTAGGGATGCTTTCATTTAGCATAGGCAGCTCCTTATCACTTCTCATCGCACACAGCTGTGGCCTCTTAATTCCTGTTATTTCTCAATATGCAGTCTCTTAGGTTTAGCAAGTTGACAGTGATGTAATTTCTTGCATTTTTTCCCTCCTCCCTTTCAGTTTCCCTTTTTCATCTGGCCTCTTATGAAGATGAAGGGAAAGAGGGAGGGAAGCCTAATTTTAGGCTTTTGCATAGCTTTCGAATGATGGTATGAATAAAAAATTAAATGTGGATGGGAGAAAAAAAACACAAATTTCTGTGACAGAAGGTTAAACTGAATGTGGATGGAAATATACAGGGGGAATGGACTTTACCCCAAGTGAGCCCCCTCGACTGTGCCGTGCGTTGGAAGGACCCCTGCCCACACCACAGCACTTCTCTGTAGTCTATTGCATGGGTGGGGACTGGGGAACCTTTTCCTTCCTATGGGCCACTTTGAAGATCCAGGCCAGGCATTTGTTTGGGGCAGAGAATGGATGTGCGCAGAATGGGCAAAGGAAGAGAAGAATCCAGATCATTGGATTTATGCCAGGGATCCATCCTCCACTGTCTTTGAGAGCACGACTTCATCTCCACTCAGCTGTGGGCTAGATTTGATCCATGGAGGGCTGGAGGTTCTCCATCCCTGCTCTGTGTGTTAGAGCTGTAGTGAACTCTCCAGAAAACTGGAAATGATGCTGTAATGTGAATTGTCCCAAATCCTGGGCTTGCTAGGGGACCATGCACACATCTGTTCTCAGCCTGGGTTTTCCTAACTGTAAAATAGAGTCTGAGCCACAGTCCTGGCTAGCTGGTTGGTGTATATACTGTGCCTGATGGAGGTGGAGCTGCACCCCTCCATCCTATTTAAGTTCTGTGCCTTGGGCCGTTTTTAGACGAGCGCGCGGTGTGCTCGCGCGTCGTTGCCAAAATCCCGCGAGACGGGATTAGACGAGACGCTGCTGCGAGTCACGTGCACGGGAGGGGGACGCGCATTCTTTTCTGGCCACGATCTGACCGGGTCGGCAATCAAGATGATCAGATCGCAGCTGGAAAATAATGCGCGTCCCCCTCCCATGCGCGTGACTCGCGGCAGCGTCTCGTCTAATCCTGTCTCGCAGGATTTTGGCAACGATGCGCGAGCGCACCGCGCACTCGTCTAAAAATGGCCTGGGACTACTATGATTTTCTGAAGACTATGGCTGGAGATGAATGGCTAGATGGATGATTAACTATCAAATTATTTAATGATGACCTGCACACAGCTTCCGAATTGGGTTAGACAGTCTGCTGCTGAAGGCCCTGTATTGGTAAGCAGAGGGAGAAGAGCAAGAGAGAAGGAAGTTGCCTGAAGGGGTTTTTAAGTCCAATTGGAGAGAAGCTCAGCTCCTGTGGGCAAGGGTGCCGTGCAGCTATAATAGGGCTGGATGGCGCAGTTGCACTGGGGTTCAAAAGCTTGGGTGGGTCCACATTCCCTGGTGCAACCGCATCTCTGGCCACTGGAAGGGGACCGGGGTGGGGGGCATTTCATCTTCTACACCAGGGCCCATTCCAACCTAGCTATATACCTCTACTTGTTGATTTTCAGAGCTCCTCCTGGCAGTCAGCTCCTTTGGGCAGCTTTGAGGATGGGTCTAAAGGTTTGCAGAAGAATCAAGAGCTGGCAAACATCTGGGGAAGCATCAAGCCAGGTAACAACCTATAATGAGAAGCCAACAGGGATATCTTTTCATTCAAAATCCCCACAAAATTCTGTGTTGAAGGTGAGGGCGTATGCACACTCTCGGGTTCCTGGTTAGAATTCTGTGGTCTTCACCATCCTTCATAGCAGTGGTTCCCAAATGTTTTGCCTGCATGACCTCATTCTGAGTTTTAGATATAATCCTATCCCATGACCCCAGACAGCAACTTTAATATGGTTTAACCCTTTCTTCAGGCCTTTGCTATCCATCTAAAGAACTAACTCTTTTAGGTGGCCACAATTGGGTGGGAA
>QEPC01003117.1:5223684-5242982 GCA_003113815.1 Sphenodon punctatus
TTTCATAAATGTCATGTAAGAGTGTAAACAATACATCTAGATAGGAGCAATTAAAACTAGGTTTTCAGCGTGATCCTAAAGCCATACGGCACCAGCATTAGCCCTTTGCACCAAGGTAAGTTCCATTTCTTTCAGTGGGACACACATTGATACAGAGCACTAGCCCCAGTGACCATTGGTGTAGCTAGCATAGGGACCAGAGGGACATTTGTCGTAGGGCTCAAGCTGGGGGGTGGGGGGGGCAATAAATGATCCCTGTCATGTTGTGGAATGTGGCAGTATTGCCAACCCTCCCTTTAAATCAGGAGGCTTATGAAAAATACATCTTGCAGGGCTACATTGGAACCAATGCAGCCCTGCAACATGTACTTTTTATAAGCCTCCTGATTTAAAGGAAATGGTTGGCAATACAGGGCGTGCGGAGAGTGAGCGGACGTTCCAGAAGCAGAAGCGCCTCACGTGCTGCAGGGCTTGCAGTGTGCAGGATGAAGCAAGCACCAGCAGTGGCAGCGTCAGCGTGATGCACTGAGGCAGCCCAGCCTCCAGGGCTCAGGCGCAGCAAGCGGAGGAGAGAGACCGCAGTGGTGTCAGGACAGGAGGTAGTCAGAGCTGGGGAGGGGGGACTGGATGGGAGCAGGGAAGATATATGGGGGCAGGCAGTCTGGGAGCAGTGTTGGGGCAGGGAGGCTGGGTGGGGAGAGAAGGGAAGCGGTGGGAAACCGGGGAGAATGGTGACAGGGAGTCCATTTCTCGCACCTGGGCCCATTCCAACTAGCAACGCCCCTGCCAGTGACAACCAGCTATAGGTTCTCACCCGACCAAAGAGCCTAGCCTAAGTATTCTGTCATGTCCATTAAAGTGTTGATTTCAATAGACATGTATTGTTTCTAATTGTGGGGGGGTTGGGTTTGTTTTGTTTGTTTTTAGAAACCAATCAGAAACTAGAGATGAGTGAAATGCGTGAAAGTGTTTTTGCAAAAATCAAGCATACAAGCTTTGAAACATACAAGTCCCGGCTGGGGTCTATCACTTTCAAGGGCCAGCCGGCCCAGTTCGAGCAGCCCGTCGGGTCCCAATTGGACATCAATGGTGCACAAATTGGGCCAGGGTGATTTGGGCACCCTAGATACGTTGTGGGTGCCTGAATCTTTGGGTGCTTGGTTGCAGCTCTGGTCCTTGGCCTTATAGGCCAGTGATTTTACCTATTTGACCCCTTTTTTGCAACGAATATAATCCCACAAAGACATTCAATATCCATTAGGTTTGTGACCCCATATGTTGGTGGCAGCTAAATAACCTCTTGAAGTTGCTGTGATGGGACAGGCAGCAGTCCTTTAAGGCTGACCTGCACATCACTTTGGCCCTGCCCCCTGTCAAACGTGTAAAAGGGTCTCACAGAGCCAGGAAAGTCTACTGTGAGCTACCAAGGGGGAAGGAGCTTATGGAAAACAGGTTGTAGCTGGCCCGGGTCCTACGGGCCAGAGCCTAGGAAGGGGGGGATGGGCCTGAAAGGTATTTAGGGAGTGCCAAGAGTCTAGGGAGGGGCTCACACCTATACGGTGTATGTATTGATCTTGGAAGACTTTGGTAATGGAGAGAAGCACAACGTAGTGATTGAACAGAGAACCCACCTGAGTGAGTGTTTGACGAGCTAATCCTACAAGGACATACACTGGCCATTCATGACAGTCCCTTCCAAGATGGGTGTAAAAACAGGAGGGGAGTTGGGGGCATCAGGTATGGTCCTCTTTTTAATTTCCCCTTGCACCACCCCAAGGGCAGTGTATATACCACAGGGGTTGCTGGGGCTGGGCAGTTGCTGCTACTGCTTTGAGTGCTGGCAGTTCTTGCTGTTGTTGCTAGGAAGATAAGAGATACACACACACACACACACACACCTTGAGCATGAGCAGTATTTGTGATATGGTAGATGATATGTTTAAACAACTTTCTGATCACAAAACTGTGGATTTGGTGCCCCCTAGTGCTTCAATTATATCCTTTCCGATTTCACTATTTAATAGTGCCACCATCACACCCCTTTAGTTGGATGTAATCAAGACTCTCTTTGAAAATTTAAAATTAAAAAAAAGCAAGAGAATTTAGCATGGAAAAAAGTATTGAATCTATCTCAGAAGCTAAGGGACAGATAGTGTATCACAATCCTGATGCAAAATATATATTAATAAAAGTGTGAACATATATTTGACAAAGTTAGGATCCTGTTCTGCTTTTATTATCCCAGTGAACAATTTGCTGGTGCAACTTTCTCTCATTTTGTTCACCTGCTGCCTCTGCTGTCCTCTCCCCCTCCCCCCTCAAAAAAAATTTCTTTTCTTCCGCTGCTTTAAATGCATTCACACACTTGTCTGTTCATGATCAGGCAGATGATGTTGTAAAAAGTTCTCCTGGTAAACTGCTTTGCTCCAGGCAGCCATGGTCACTTGGTTTCCATGGCAGCCCCTCATGTACACAGCTGCAGCTACTGTGTGTGTGAAGAATGTATCCAGAACTTACTTGTGGACTTGCAAACTCAGAAGTTTGAAAAACCAGCACTTTAAGGTGTGTGTAAAAACGCCCTATGTCTGTCTATACATGTCTATAGTGCTTACAATGGGGCCCTGATTGCACCTATTTTTATTTTACATTGCCCACTGTACATGTGTTAATTTTCTTAACTTTTCTTCTTGTAACTATAGATACTTTTTTCTGAGTTATTTTATTCTCTATTTTCATTGACTGGAGCCTTAAGGTGTTGCTGTAATACATTATAATAAGAAGTGCTCAATATTCCATATTTAAAATTGGAATTGGGTTGATTTTTTGTGATTGGTCAGAGGTGAAACAAAAATCTGATGAAATGAATCTACCCATTGAATTCTCAGTGTCTGATTCCCATTTTAATGAAGTACACAATCATCTCTATGCGTTTCCATTTGGTCGGGTTTCCCAGCAGCAAGAACGAAGTCACTGAAATACCCGAATAAGTGCGAGTGCTTCTACTGCTAGACCTAAGGCAATATCAAGTGTTCGCTTACCGTCGGGAAATACCTACCTTTCGGGAGCACTTGTGACTGTTTGTTGGTATTTCCTCACTAGTCGGTGTTTCTGTGCTTCCGTCATTGCAAGATTGACACTTGTAGTTTTCCGACATGTCCATCCGTTTTTTTTATTTTTTTTTATTTTTATCAATTTTTGTCATTTTTGTCAACTTATTCACTTTATGGCACTTTCTGTCAATTGTATGCCTTTCAGCCAGTACTATATAAACCATAGTGTTAGCCCTCCTCCAATCATTTGGCATTAGGGGTAGGGCAGTGAGAGTCCCCGCTTGCTGGGATATTCAATATACCAAACAATTGCAATTTACTGAACTAGCAAAATACTCCAAAATGCTGGGAAACATAGGGAGAAATGGCAAAAAAGCCGGTAAGTTACTTCATTGAACAAATGGAAGCAAATGACCTGTTTCCAACGGACGTAGCATTTGCTGCAATTGCCCGTTTCAGGTGTATCTACTGCCACTCATCAGCTGTTCTTCAGTGAGTGTTTTGGCTGGTGGGGCATGGCAGGGCAGATCTACCAGCTCCTCTGAATCCAGAATTCAAGAATTACTGGGTATTTTCAAACGAGATGCTACCCCACATGGCCACCCAGGAGCCAAGCAGCTGACTGCCCATCTGCAGGTGGAGCGGCCAGATGCACACTCCCACGCACCACGGAGCACCCACTCTTGGTCATGCATGGAGCAATGCCGGTCAATCTGGAGTGCTCTGTGTGGGACCAGCCAAATGTATGGTGGCCGCTTCCGTGGTCAGCGTAGCCACACTGGCACCAGCCCATTTAAAGCACTCCCCGCTCACTCCACCTGTGTGGGTGCTCCTTGATAGTGCCACTCAGCGACCATGGACCCCCCACTCCCATCACCCTGCTCATTTAAAAACACCCACTGATATTGCATGCAAACTTCACAAATTCAAATTAGCAGTTTTAAATAAGGGGAACTGGTTGAATGCTTCTTCGACACAAACATTTACACCAGTGAATTCAGTTGTCCCTTGTATGCATCCAAATCAAGAAATGCTGTGTACAAGAGTGGTCCCAGGTGAGAAGAGTGCAGACAGAACTTAAGTTTGTTTAATTTAATTGTTCCTAAGCTAGAATTCTAATTGGGCCTTTGAGAGTTATGGTCCCATGGCGTTACGCCGTGCTTCATATAAACTATGCTAAAGCACACTCCTCCAACTATTGATGTCAATAAAATCCCATTGACTTTAATGGCCAAAGATTCTATCTTCAGTGTCTTTTTGTTGTTCAGCAGTAAGGCAGGCACAGTTAGACCACCTTAAGCAGACTCTCTGGCCTGGGCTAGTCCTAAGATCAACACTAGCATGGTGTTAGCAAAAATTGTCATTCCTGCTCAGCATGGTCTACAGAGCAGTATCCTGGGATGGGGCATTTTACTGAGGCAAGTGGTTTTAAGGGGGGGATTGGAGCCATTTCTTACATCCAGCAGTAGTGTAGGCTGGCCAGACCAAGGTACAGATTACTGTGCAAGGAGAAGGACAACAAACCTCATCATCTTAAGCAGAGAAGTAGGCCATGACTGGCTATGATTCTGAATCAGTGGTTTACATTATTATGTTCCCTCTGCGAACTCTCAAGCTCCATTCAGACCAAGAACTTTGTGTTTAAGCCAGCGTCATGCAAATGGTGCTAACATGCTATCCACTTGAGAGGGAATTGCTTCTGGAGACATGTTTCCACGTTATTTGCATTTAGAGGCAGCCATTTGACACACACGCGTTTCCATCTGTGAAGGTATGAGTCGCTCTTACCCAACGCTGGAGCTAGCCTTGAATTCTTTTGCTAGTGCTTCTTGAAGGGAATAGGATCCTTTGAGGGTGGACCACTGGTGGAATGATTAATTGTATTATATATATATATATATATATAATGGTATATTTTGGTTTCATAATATATATATTATTTATTTATTTTATTTATTTACAAATACTTATATCCCACCCTCTCCTGCACAATGGCAGCTCTGGTTGGCTCACAACAAAAAACAATAACATTTATCAATCAATCAATCCTTTATTAAAAGCTCCACCCTTCGGTTATCACTCAACATCCAAAAATTAAGGAAAACTACAATTTAAAATATAAATTATACAAATTTTACATCAAACAATTTTATCATTAAACGACAGGGCTAAACAGTCACAGGCTACACCCTTGAGATCGACCATTCGTTAATTGTCCAATTTTAAACAAAAACATCCATTTGACCTTGATCATGTTCTGCTAAGCAAATTTATGCACCATGAATCTCTTCACCCTCTTCACCATACTTATAAGTCAAAAAATTCTTCCTAATAACAAATACTTTCTCCCAAAACAAAGCTACCTTTTGAGTCAAATGCACGTCAATACCCTCCAGCATAATCCTTGTTAAACATAAGCCAGACCACCCCTTGTATTTAATTAAATAGGTGTTCAAATATAACAATCTGATTTTATTGTATAAGTGGCATTCAAATAAAACGTGTTCAGTTGTTTCCACAGCCAATTCATCATAGGGGCACAAGCGAAGCTCAAACTTAATATTTAAAATTCGTCCTTCTAACATCCTATTTGGAAGTGAGTTTAGTCTAGCACAGAAGAACAAATACCTGGCTCTAAAACCTAATTTCTGGGACAAGTAGGGGGCCATACAACCCTGCTTTGGGTATAAATAAATATATATAATCACGTAGGAATGGGACATCCCTTAATCTTGCATGAGCATGCTGACCATTACTATCTTGAGCTCTTTGTAGGACCTCAGTCCTAACAGCGGCCCGATTTTTTGATCGCAAATGTGCCCTAGAAAAACCAAGGTGGTCTATATAAGAATGAATTGCTATTGTCCATGGTGACTTATAAGTATCCTCCCTGAAAGCTATCAGTAGAGGATTCCCAGAATAGTTCACTTTCAACCATAAGAGAAGGGCACGCCTATATGCCAGCATCTCCCAATTTATTTGTCCCATTTCCAATCGAATAGCCTCTGATGGGATTCCCCGAGGCGCCTTTAGCAATAACTGGAGAAATTTATTTAAGGGCCCATTAAGACTCTTTGGTGGAGGGACCACCCATAGTTCTGCCCCATAAAGAAATTTTGCCCTTACTTTGGCGTTTAACACCTGAATGGCCCATCCCAATTCCAAGTGTTGAATACCACCAAGGAAGTTTGCTATTGCCGATGGTGCTCCCCCTATTGCTGACAATGCCAGCTGATAATGGTTACTCCATTTCCCATCTTGCTGAAAAACAACCCCCAAATATTTGAATACTTTCATCTGTTGTAATTGGTGGTCGTCAATTACCCAGGGGTATACCTTCCTTTCCCTAGTGAATACCATTATCTTGGATTTATCATAATTTATATGCAAGTCATTCCTACGGCAGTACTGAAGAAAGGCCTTCAACTGCCTCTTTAGACCAACTCTGGTCTGTGAGAGTAAAACAAGGTTGTCCACATAAAGCAGGCAACCTATTGGCCTATTCGCCAATTTGGGGGGTTGAAAAATGCAATTCACCATCAGTGGGACCAGATCATTTATATATATATATATATATATATATTAAAAAAAAAAAAAAATAGGGGCCAAAAGGCAACCCTGTCTCACCCCTTTCCTAGCCTCTATCCTGTTTGATAGATGACCCTCCTTATCCAATTTAATACTTATACACGCTTGTTCATATAAAGATTGAATTAAGCGAAGCAAGCATGGGTCCACGGCTAAAGCCCTCAATTTAATCCAAAGGGTATCCCTATTTACTGAGTCAAAAGCTTGTTGCAGGTCTAAAAAGCCACAGAAGAGCCTCTTCTGTGCATATATTTGGAGATTAAATGATGTAAGATTAAACATTGATCTATAGTGCTCCTCCCTCTCTGAAATCCCGCCTGCTCAGGGTGGAGTATCTTAAATTCTGTTAACCAAGATGACAGTCTTATCAGTAATAACTTGGAGTAAAGTTTGCTGATTATTCCCAATAAACTAATTGGTCGATAGTTCGCTGGGTCCGACTTAGGGCCCTTTTTGTATACTGGAATGACCACCGCCTCACCCCAATCTGCTGGCACCATTCCCATATTGTTTATGGTCATAAACAGGGCCACCAAATAAGGGACCCACCAGTCCTGTGAAGCTTTGATAAATTCTATTCTGATTAAGTCCGCTCCTGGGGCTTTATTGTTTTTAAAGGAATCTATAATGTCTGCTATCTCCTGCTCGGTAACTGGCAGCCAACTGCACGAGCTAGTCTCCAAATTAGAAGATAAGGTATGGGAGTCTGACCACCCTTGGTATAGTTGAACGAAATGTTCCTCCCAAATAGTATGGGGAATTGGAAATATAGCAATCTTCCTCTCCAGATATCTATTACGGTTTGTAGCCCTGGTTACTATAGACCAAAATTTCCTTGGTGTTCTTCCGGTCAGGAAAGAGTGGAACCAATTGAGAACAATTCCGCCCACCCTTTCTCGGTCCCGCAGGAGAGCCACCAACATCTCATGGTCTATAAGAGCAACAACGTTTGGAGATTTGTGAGTTGGTTGCTGGCTGTCAAGGAAGACAGAGCCAAGGCTCATACTAGGAACTGTTCCAAGTCCTGACGCACAAGGTCCAAGGGTGAGGACTGAGGAAAAGGCTCGCTTCTACAGCAGGCACTTGGCTGGGAGCCCAGTGTAGGGCTTGCCAGGTAAAGGACTTTGTGGAGTTGTTTATATTGTGTGTGTTGCTTTTTAGACTATGCATATTTTTGTAGTGAAAAAATAATGGCTGCAGGTGGTGGAGAACCAGTGTGATATGTCTGATTTAGGCCTGGCTACTGAAAAGCTGTAGTCCCACTTGCCACCTCGTTAACAGCTTCCATCTTCTCCTCACCCATGGGACAAGATTTCCAGCATGCAAGGGCTCTCCTCAGTCATGATGCTACTAGTGGCATTGGCAGAGCATTCCCTTCTTACTTGCATTCCCAGTTTCTAAGCTAGTGGCTTGGGAAAGGCCATCATACTGTAGGAAAGATAAGGGAGAGGTTAATTGCCCAGCCCAAGTGCCTGACTCCTGACTGGGTTGCATAGATGAGGGCCTCCATTGGCAGGAGGGTGTTTGGGGCCTCGGGCAGGGACAGTTAACAGAGTCTGGGAAAGCTCTGAAAGAGGTGACTCTCAGAGAAATGGAAACTAAGAGGTAGCTCAGTTGCCCACCCAATAGAGAGGTTAGAGTAGAGTCCAGCTTGAAGAAAGGGCTGGGTTACCTCTTCCTGGGGGAATGTTCCTCAGGCACAGCCCCAGGGGCCCTGGAAGATTAGATGAAATGTATAATGTGCTATTATGAATACATCATCCTGGGAAGGGAGCTACACTGGAAAGACCAAGCCTGTGCAGGTCTGTAAGAGGACACTTGCTACAAAGCTGAATTTTCATGGCGTATTTTTCAGGCTAAAATGCCAATAGTTTAACTGCTGTTGCAGGTCACCACAGCCTCTCCTCTTTGTTGCTTCCCCCACCCCCTCATTCTCTAATCCTCTCCTTTTTTGGGGGGCTCCTTGTAGACTCTGTCGAACAACTCTTTCAAAGGTGACCATGCAAAGTATCTCTCCTCTCTAGAGGATGACTTGATCAGACAAATGTAACATTCATGTTCTGCAATCCTAGCTCATACATTGGTAGGGGTAAGCAAAATGGAGGCCTGATTATTTTAAAGTTCAAGCAAAAACTCAAAGGTAACCAAAAACAGTGGTCTAAATAGAGGGTCTTGGTTATGGTTGCCCTCTGTTTAACATGCTAAATGACTACATTGCTAATCCAACCTAACACCATGGGGCATTTTTACACACACATTTCTCCTGCATGTTTGCTGTTACATCCTGAACTTTTTGTGTGTCTAAATCACTCACCCAGATCTTAAATATCTGGCTTTTTGAACTTCTGCATATTCTCACAGATATAAGAAGTCCTTGATCTTTGTGGTTTTACAAATCTGGATCTTGTAACATCTGGGTGTCTCCCAGAACTTGTGTGTGTAAAAGGTTCTCCTGGTAAACTGCTTTGCTCCAGGCAGCTGTGGTTACTTGGTTTCCATGGCAGCCCCTCATGTCCACAGCTGCGGCTACTTTAGGCTGCCTCAGGGCAGTGCGTGTGTGAAGAATGCATCCAGGAACTTACTTGTGGACTTGTAAACCCAGAAGATTGAAAGACCAGCACTTTAAGGTGTGTGTAAAAATATCCATTGCAATTAGTTCGTGTTGAGATTATATTATATATTATTATAATAAGCATTTATATAGCACCAGCAATGTACCTGGCGCTTTACAAAAAATAAGATAGACGTGGTCCCTGCCCTTATTCCCATCTGAAGAAGAGCTCTGTGAAGCTACAAAGTTTGCACTCTCTTGCTGACTGAAGGTGGTCCTGTAAAAGACGGCATGGCTCTTTCTGTGACTCAGTCAACACTAAGTCAGAGAGAGAGAGAGAAGTAGGGCTCGACCCTTCATGCTAGAGCTCAGCTTTGGCACCTCTGTCCAGATCCTGTCACTACTGCTTCTCTGCAAGACCCCAACCATGGCTGGATAAAGCTAATGGGGCCAGAACTGGGGACTGGTGCTACATCATCTGTTTGGTAGCAAAACACTCCACTGCCAAGCAGCTGATGGGTGTCAACAATAGTACCTTCCCCAGCCTCAGCTTCTCCCCTGATAGGGTTGGGGATGCTGTGGATGGACAGGGAACTGCTGCTGCTACCACTCCACAGTTGTCCGGCAGTGAGTGGGTTGGTGGAGGGAGGCGGGTGGGGTCTGGCAACAGGAGCATTTGGAGTCTAGGGACAGGACTTTTGCGACAGACCTAAGCCCCAGCACTGCTTGGTGGTGGTTGGTTTGGTGTTGTTTTTTTTAAAGCAAAACAAATCAAGAACTGGGTATGGTTGACCCTCTAGAACCCTATGCTTTAGGTAATGAGTGATGGACATTCCCACGGCTGGCAGTCTCTTCAGTGGGAGAGACTAATATGCACACAAACTTTCATTTCAGCCCTACTCTTGGGAAGAGCTGGTCCTGGGCCCCACGCTGTCTTCATTGTCCTGAGTCTTACTTAATTGTACTCATCTGTCAGCAGCTGACTTTGCAGAATCTCAGCAGCCAGGGCTGCATACCACTGGCTCCACGCACCAGCCAATCTTGAAGCGGGAGAGGTTTGTGTGTGGGCACATGCATGTGTGTCTTCTGGCTCTTGACCATATGAAGATTTTGTTACATTGCTCTTGAGGTTGGGAACTTTGCCCAACCCTGCAATAGGTTCAAATAAGTTGTTTGTTTGTTTTTTCCTTCTCTTCAGGAGAAAACATTGTTCAAAAGTAATAGCAGCGCAGGGCAAGATAGTGGCCTATGTAAACCAAAGGCCTGTTCTCGTATGGCAAATTCTATTCTCTTATTTAGTGTTTAATGCAAATTTCTTGACGTATTATTTCAGCAAATAGAGACAAAGTAGTTCAGGTTTAATCTTCCATTGACCCAACTTCTGTTGGTGAGAATATGCACATTTTCAGGCCACTCAGGGTATTTTCAGACGTTACGAGATCACGCTCAACCACAGTCAATACCCTGTGGTGGGGAATGGTCCCGTAATGTCTGTTGGGGAACCGGAAGTTCCCCTCCAGATGTTTACCACAGTCAATCGCGGCGGGGAATCACATTCACCACGCGATCGATTGAACCGGCGGGGCTGGCTGCGGCACCCGCCCATCTCCCTAGAGGGTGGGCGGTGGGGGAGCGTGGGGGGCGGGGCCATACGGTCGTACGTTGCACCGCACGACCCCGCCCCCTTCCTAACTCCCCGCTGGGATCAGCCAGCACGTCTGTTGGACGTGACGGGTTGATTCCGGCAGGTAATCAGAAGGGTGATCCCGGGACAGGGCGAATGTCGCTCCGTCTTGTCTGAAATCACCCAGAGTCCTTCCTCAGGCATCTTGAAGTCAAATGCAGGTTAGGAATGTGGGTGTATGGAAGCAATCACTTGGGATGAAGCTATTAGGAAAAAGTCATTCGCATTTCAAAATTTTAAGTATGATGAGAGAAAACCAATTATCAAATGATAAAATAAATGCAGGCAATAATTATATATATGTAGTAGCATAATAATTCTACATTTCAGGCAAACACAACAACTGGCCACACTCTCTCTAGATTATAATGGTTATTTCAACAGAAGTTTCTCTACAGCCTTTTAAATATATAGGCCACACAAATAAACTGGAAGAAACAAGCCATGTGCGAAACAGAACACTAACTCTTCTTCCTGACAGAGATGCACCATAATTCAAGCTGTTTATTGTCTGCCCTATAAAGAGGGAGCAGTGTAACATTACAAATTCCCCTAGCCAAAAATAAATCTAAATGTAATACAGTCTCTCTGCTGTATATACTGCAGAGTCAGAGTGATGTTTTGCAACAGGATCTAATTACCAGTTTGGTTGATAGCCAGGTTCCTGTCTTTACACAAAGAAGTTAGAACCATCTTGGCAGAAATTTAGATATGCTACAAACCTAAATCAACTTTAAAGCATGCATTCAGGGCACAGAATTCCCCACAAAATTCCAAAGAGCATCATAAAAACAACTGAATTAGTCAATATATAAAATGCATTCAATCAACTTGATTTCTATCTTGAAGAGTCCTGAACTGTAGCCACCTTAAATAAATCATCCATGGGAACTTTCTCATTGTCTTCATCTTGCCCATGTCCAGTATGACCAGGTGTTCTTTTGGAAATGGGCAGAATTTGAAAAATAATTTATTGAGCAGAAATCAGCTGCATATGAAACTGGAATCATACGTTGGCATTGCCCTGGAAACCTGGAGAAGAAGGCCCAAAGGCACAGGACAATTGTATAACTGTTCATAAAGCAATCATAACTTCTTTCAAAAAAATTGCACTAGGTTCAGTATAAAAAATAGTGGTAAATCATGGATCAGATCCATGGCATTATCCATATCCAAAATAATCCACTTTAGTCACTGATTTTACAATTTACTTTGGGGAAATGCAAATAAGAAACTATTTGAGAACTATGGGTCTATAAGCTATGCTAGATTTCTACCAGAAAACTACTGAGTTCAGTCTTGCATATCAACACTTCATGGTTTAGGGTTTTTGAAACCTACGGCTTAGGTCATTCTATTTCCATCCAGACAAAACTGAAATGTGTACTTTTCAGCGTAGATGACGTTTTTGTTCAGATTAACCCCTGTGGAATATAACAGGTGTGGACAAACTGTGGTTGTGGTTCAAGTGCAGTTCGAAGCCAGGGCTGGTCCTTGATGGTCTTGGCTTGTCTTTCATTGCACACAAGTCTCAGTAGTTGGATTGCAGCTGCTCCTCTGCATCTCAGAAGATGCAGACCATACCACTCGCTCCCCCAGCCAGTCACAAAGCAGAAGGGGTTTATGTGCAGGTGTGCACACACGTCTTGTGTCTTTTGGCCCTATGAGTGTTTTGGTATATGGCTCCTGAAGTTGGGAATTTTGGCCACACCTAGAATATATTGTTTTTCATATAAATTTACCAACAAAAGAACTCCAGTTTAAGTGAATAGTTAAGGCTCGTGAATATTTATGAACCAAAAATCCTCCTATCCAACACATTTTCAAATCCAAAAAACCTCCAACCAACCAAAACACTTGAAACAAAGCAATTTAAAAACCAAAAACCTCCTGTTCATGATAAATACAAACCCCAAAATTTATTACCCAACAAAAAGCTACACGCAAAAACCAAAAACCTCCAGCAAAACAAAATAGAAAAATCCAACAAAAATAAAAAAGCATGTAAACTGGAGATTAAGGCTCACAAGACCACTACCACACCATGTACGCTACTGTGAGCTTTTAACGCCACAGTAAAAAAATGCATACATCCTTTCTGCACTTGCCTAAACTAGTGTAAATTCAAATGCCAAAAGAACCACCACAATGGTAAAAAAAAATTGTGCACAAGGAAAGGAGAGAAAAGAGGATGATGATATTTCTCAGGTATGAAAATGTATTTTGACATGTTCTCATTTTTGCAATATCTGATGGATATTCATATACCACCATATTTTTTCTACATGTTTGGGATTACCTCTCATTCCATAGCTGACCACATACATCTGTTTGGATTGTGGCCAGTTTGTTATTTAACAACAACACTGCTCACATGACGCACTAGTTAAGGCAAGTGCTGAAAGGATTTATGCATATTTTTATGTGGCGTTAAAAGCTCACAATAGTGTAGATGGCATGGTAGTTGTCTTGTGAGTCTTAATCTCCAATTTCCATGCTTTTTAATTTTTGGTTAGATTTTTCTATTTTATTTTGCTGGAGGGTTTGGGTGGGGGTTGTGTGGGTTTTTTTGTTGGGTAGTAGGTTTGGGGGTTTGTATTTCTCATGGACAGGAGGTTTTTGGTTTTTAAATTGTTTTGTGTCCCAAGTTTTTTGTTTGTTTGGAGGTTTTTTGGACTTGAAAATGTCTTGGATAGGAGGTTTTTTTGTTTGTAAATATTCACGAGCCTTATAACTATTAACTTAAACTGGATGTTGTTTGCTGGTAAATTTCCTTGGATTTTGCTTAGCAAATGTTTTCATGTAGTTTTTTTGTTTGTTTGCTTTTGGATTATATATGTTGTCACTTGTCATGTACTTTGGGTTTTTCCTTGGTTCTTGCTGATGGTTTTTTGAAGAGTGTACAAAAAACTCAGACACTTTGGTTTGCTTGATTGGTTTTTTAAATTTTATTTTTAAATTATTTATTTTAAAATTTATTTTAAAATTGTGTGTGTGACAATCGTATATTTGGCATTCAAAGAAGAATGTGTATCCCTGAAGTGGATACAGCCTGTGTGTGTGTTCAGTTAGTTTAGTTTCTCCTGTGTTTGAGGAGAAAAACATAGTTATCATGCATATTAGGTACACAAGGACATATTCCTACTCAGATATGTTACCTTCCAAAACATACATTAATTGGCTGCTGAACCGAGGAATAAGTAAAGGGGGAGAGGATGGGGGTTTTTTTGCATGCCAGTGACCCCAGCCATCCACCCACCCAAGTGTAACACAATCTCTGGGGTGTCCAAGACAATGCAATAATATTTAGCAGCTCTCAGCAGCTGCATGGGTTTCAGAGAAACCAGGGAGCTTTGGAGCTCTAGGTTCAACTCAAGAACGGTGCCTGGATCAGAGGAGAGAAAAGGCGGGAAAGCCCTGACTCTGCCATCACCCTCTGCTAAGCTAAGTGCCCTTGGTGTTGGTGGCTTGGGCAGGGGGAGGATTTTGCTGGGGGGGCTGGATCAGGACACTGTTCCCTGCTGCACCTCAGGGTCTATTTCACTCCCGAGCAGCAACTTGCTGCTCTTGTTTATTTCACTTCCCACCTGCCACAGGATTTGTTCCAATCCTCTCTAGGTTATCTGCTGAGCCAGAGAAGAATGCTAGCTCCCCATTTTTATGCTCTGGAGACAAATGTATACCTGCTCTTCCATGCTTCTGCCATTTGTCCGTTTCAAAGGATGCTTCTGGCCACCAGAAGAAGCACTGCACATGTGACATCAGATAAGCAAACAACTGATCAGGAGACACTCAGTGCCAAACAACCAATCAGGAAACATTTCTGCTTAACCCAGAGGGAAAGTCTCTCTACGTTCCACCCATAGAACACACAGAGAAAAATCTCTCAGTGTTCCTCCCATAGACTATAATGTATTTTTCACTACCCCCCCCCCAAATATGAACCCATAAATGATCCTTAAACAAAAAAAGCAGATGTAGGACCACAGAGTTGAATTTTCTAACACAATTCCAAACAGAACAAACTCAAGAATAGACCAAAAACCCAGCCAATATAAAAGCCGCCAAAACACAGGAAAATGAACTTTTCCCGCCCCATACACACTGCTGTACCTTCTCTGTTATACCACCGATTTCAACCAAACTTACACAGTCCCAAGACATTACCTACGGGATACACCATGCAAAAGACCAAGATGAAGGCACAAAACATGATGAAATCACACCCCTTAGAATGTTCAGGGCTTATAATGGGAACTGCTGCTCACCTTAACTATCTTGTGCCTCTGTAATACAGAATCTGGGAGCCTGTGAATAATGTGTTAAAAGGATGATCTGAGAGTTCTGAGTTCAGTGGGTGGTGCTGGACAAGTCACATTCTCCCAATCTTTTAAGTAAAGGCCTGGTTATTGCTGAAAACATTCATGCCTTCGTTTATCCCCATTCTCACCACTGGATTAATGGATGGGCTCATGCATGATATAGAATATTGTATTCTTGTGGAATATAATCCTTATAACTTGTCTATATTTACTATCCCTATGATAGAGAATTATTCCTAATCTAGAATTCTGTAGAGTGGCTCATAAAAGGAGACCATCCTATTAAATTTTTATTAATGTTGATTATAGAATCTTGAGGTTGGAGTAAATTATTTTTTATCATTGACACATGCCTGTTCAGTCGATTGAATCTTATTCTATTTCTTGTCTTTTTAAAAATTAATTTTGGGAATATTTCTCCCAGAAGGCTGTTTTTGTGCTAATTTACAAAATTCAGCCGTGTTAATATATGTGTGCATAAAAATCTCCTGATCACCTTTTCTGTCTGTCTTTCTTTTTTCTTAGCAGGGAAAAGTGCTTTTCTCACATACACAAGCACTGTTAACAGATAGCCACAGAAACTTTCCAAAGAAACGAATGAAAAATGTACAGCAATCTATTTTTAAAAAATGTTTAGCAAGTTATGTTGAGAAAAAACTGATTTAGCAAACTCTGCATTTAATTTCAGTCAAATTGTTTCTCCTTATAGCTCATTCTAGGAACAAGCACAGGAACAATGAACAAATTTGTTTTTAATATGAAAATTGGATTGTGTGCACACAGCCCCTGTTTTAATCTTACCAGGTGAACGTTGGAATAGGGATTTACAGATGCAATTAAGGATTTTGAAAACCCATATAATAAACATTTTTTTTACATCTTATGCCCAATCCTTNCAATCTGAGATATAAGGCCGCAACCATCGCACTCCTCACCACAGATGTAATTTGGCAAATGCACTCCTCACCACAGCTGCCACCTGCGTATCCAGGTGGAGCTGTGAATCGAGGAGCACCCACAGACTACGAACTTGAAGAACCAAGATGGTGCGCACCCCATCAACGATGGGGGCCTCCACTTCCTCAGCCTTCCCCACCAGCATCACCTCTGTCTTGTCGGGATTCAACTTCAGACAGCTTGCCCTCATCGAGTCCCCCACAGCTGTCAGACATCGAGTAAGTGCGGGGCCTGAGTCTGCTGAAAATGAGAGGTAGAGCTGAGTGTCATTAGCATATTGATGACAATACACCCCAAACCCTCTCATGACCTCACTCAAAGACTGCATATACACATTGAACAGGAGGGGGGACGGAATAGAACCCTGCGGGACGCCACATATGAGATCCCGGGAAACAAAGACCACATGGTGAGTCCTACCAGCCAGGAACAAGCAGAACCATTCGGGAATGATTCCACCCACCCCAGAACGATCCCGCAGCTGAGTCACCAACAGTTCGTGGTCAATGATATCAAAAGCAGCTGACAGATCTAACAAGACCAGAAGGATCGACTGCCCTGGTCTAAAGCATGGCGCAGGTCATCGACCAAGGCCACAAGAGTAGTCTTGGTGCCATATCCTGAATGAAAGCCAGACTGCCAGGGGTCCAGGAAACCGACCCGGTCAAGATGGTCCCGGAGCTGCTGGGCCACCACCCGCTCAATAACCTTCCCTAAAACGGGACGGTTAGAGACAGGTCGGTAGCTGGCTAGGGTGTCAGCATCAAGGGATGGTTTTTTGAGCAAGTGTCGCACCACAGCCTCCTTAAGAGACCCTGGGACCCTGCCCTCCTCAAGGGAGGCACTGACCACCTGTGCCAGCACCAACCCCATTGTCTTCCTGGTGGCCTTAACCAGCCAGGATGGGCAAGGATGTAATTCACATGTTGTGACCCTAACAGCCCCCAGGACATCCGCTGTGCCGGCAGGGTTCACTGACTGAAATTAATCCCACAAAACAGGACAAGCCGGGGCATTCATAGCCTCTGGTTCCCCAACTGTATCAACTGTGGTGGCAAAGTCATGGTGAATGCGAGTGATTTTGTCCACAAAAAAATCAATAAACCTATCACAGCAGGCCCGGGAAACTTCCACTTCCAGGTGGAGGGAGGTTGGACTGACCAACCCCTTCACCACCTGGAAGAGCTCCGTGGGCGAGATTTCACGGATGCTAAGATGGCAGCAAAGAACTTCTTCTTTGCCACCCACGCTGCCACCACATAGGCTTTAGACTAGCTCGATGCCGCAATATGTTGTCTTCTGCATGGGTACGATGCCACCGTCGCTCTAACTGTGTCCACTCACGTTTTAACTGCCATTAACTCCAAAGAAGATAATGATCCTACCATGACAAGGGTACTTTCAACACATCTCCCACTAACAGATCCCCCCACCTCAAGGCCAGTGCAGAAAACCAAATCCAGAGTGTGACCGCCCATCACGTGTTGGACCATCTATCAATTGGGACAAGCCCATGGTGGCCGTGAACTCATGCTCTGCACCAACAAGACCAGTGTCAGTGTGCAAGCACACATGCACCTCATTCCAAGGTATCAAGGGACAGAAGCTCTCTGGCTTAGCATTCCACATAGTTTCTTGTCATTCCATCATTTTGTCCTCTCAAATTCCTAATCCTAGGTGGCAACCAGGAAAGAGGTGCCTGAGGCTTGAATACCGGTCTTTTTGTGTCTCTCTCTGAAAGAGGGACTTGGACCCCTGAAAGGAGGACAGTGGATTTCAGTAGTCAAGGAGGGTGTCTCCTTCCTAAATATTTATTTACACGTCCATCCCACCCTTGCCCTAAGATTTAGGGTGGCTTACATAAAATATATAAAATACATAATATAATAAAACTCCCTTTTAAAAACTTAATTCAAAGAAAAACCCACCCTCACCCTTAACCTTGCCTGCCAAACACCTTATCAAAAAGTTTTACAACAGGGACTGTTGGGAGGTATGTGGTGTAATGGCTAAGTGTGGTGTAATGGCTAAATCTGTGGTACTTGGACTGGGAGGTAGGGGGGACCCCAGTTCAAGTCTTGCCTTAGCAAAAATTCACAGAGTGATCTTGGGCCAGTCACAATATTCCCTCAACTTAACCTACCTCACAGGGTTGTTGTGAGGATTAAAATTTGTGTCATATGTAAAGCGCTCGTAGTGCCATGGCAGAAGGCTGCTAGATAAAGAGAAGAGCATGCTGTTCTACGTCCACCCACATTCCACATGAACCTTGACAGGCACTAGCAGAATCATCAGCTTCTGTTTACAGGACCTATTTCTGTGATCCAGGCTTCTTGCATACTTCTGGGCAGTTGTTCAATTACAAATAGAATTGCTGTTTAAGGTCGTCCTCCCCCACACCCTTTTCGTGTGTATTTGTTTGGCATCATTTCACCAATGTAATCTGGATTTCAACAGCATGAGCATGGAATAGGCATACTACAAAGATTATCAGCTCAGAGTTCAGAACAAGTGATTCAATAAAGAAAATCCTTTATCCCAGGAGCCCTCTGAGGTTTCTTAGGCTGGCACAGAACTCTAATAAATCACTTCTTTGTGAGTTTATAAAGCTACTAATCTGAGGTTTAATTCAGTTAATGTGGCCACAAAAGCAAGTTTTATTGCCATACTCAAAAGTTTTATTTAGCAGGCACTTGTGCTGCCCTCTTCTGTAGCACACGGAGAACAAAGAGTGTTTGTGGATATTTTTTCTCCCATACATGATTGGTTCTAATTGAAATCCCTTTCCCAATTAGTAGCCCCCTGCCACACAATTCTCCATCCTACTCGGATCTTGCCCTTAGTTGTTGTTTGTGAAATTCTGAACTATAGCAAGGCTATGACAAATAATGCTTGATGCCAGATTTTCTTTTTTAGCCCACTTCCAACTAATCACTCTTTGGAAGAGTAGGACTCCTTTCTGGAGCTGCAGCTTAGTTACATAAAGCCTGATTGATATGAGCTAAAGTGGGCAGAGAAGAAAAAAAGTTCTCAAAATCTGACATCAACTGTTTGAAAGAGAATATATTTTTGTTTAAAGCAGTGGGAGGGGATAATTGCCTGCAGTGAGGATCACACAGGAGACTAAACTCATACCATAGATGCTA